>JAGDYQ010000287.1:12594-135094 GCA_021962125.1 Bulinus truncatus | reverse complement strand
GTTATTAATGGTTTGTGTTATTGGTGGTTGGTGTTATTGATGGTTGGTGTTATTGATGGTTGGTGTTATTGGTGGTTGGTGTTATTGGTGGTTGGTGTTATTAATGGTTTGTGTTATTGATGGTTGGTGTTATTGATGGTTGGTGTTATTAAAGGCTGGTGTTATTGATGGTTGGTGTTGTTGATGGTTTGTGTCATTGATGGTTTGTGTTATTGGTGGTTGGTGTTATTGATGGTTGGTGTTATTAATGGCTGGTGTTATTGATGGTTGGTATTGTTGATGGTTTGTGTCATTGATGGTTGGTGTTATTGATGGTTGGTGTTATTGATGGCTGGTGTTATTGATGGTTGGTGTTATTGGTGGTTGGTGTTATTGATGGTTGGTGTTATTGATGGTTGGTGTTATTGGTGGTTGGTGTTATTGGTGGTTGGTGTTATTGGTGGTTGGTGTTATTGATGGCTGGTGTTATTGATGGCTGGTGTTATTGATGGCTGGTGTTATTGATGGCTGGTGTTATTGATGGTTGGTGTTATTGGTGGTTGGTGTTATTGGTGGTTGGTGTTTTTAAGGGTTGGTGTTATTGATGGTTGGTGTTATTGATGGTTGGTGTTATTGATGGTTGGTGTTATTGATGGTTGGAGTTATTGATGGCTGGTGTTATTGAAGGCTGGTGTTATTGATGGCTGGTGTTATTGATGGCTGGTGTTATTGGTGGTTGGTGTTATTGGTGGTTGGTGTTATTGATGGTTGGTGTTATTGATGGTTGGTGTTATTGATGGCTGGTGTTATTGAAGGCAGGTGTTATTGATGGCTGGTGTTATTGATGGCTGGTGTTATTGATGGCTGGTGCTATTGGTGGTTGGTGTTATTGGTGGTTGGTGTTATTAAGGGTTGGTGTTATTGATGGTTGGTATTATTGATGATTGGTGTTATTGATGGCTGGTGTTATTGATAGTTGGTGTTATTGATGGTTGGTGTTATTGATGGTGGGTGTTATTGATGACTGGTGTTATTGATGGCTGGTGTTATTGATGGCTGGTGTTATTGATGGCTGGTATTATTGATGGCTGGTGTTATTGATGGCTGGTGTTATTGATGGCTTGTGTTATTGATGGCTGGTGTTATTGGTGGTTGGTGTTATTGGTGGTTGGTGTTATGAATGGTTGGTGTTATTGATGGTTGGTATTATTGATGATTGGTGTTATTGATGGCTGGTGTTATTGATAGTTGGTGTTATTGATGGTTGGTGTTATTGATGGTTGGTGTTATTGATGACTGGTGTTATTGATGGCTGGTGTTATTGATGGCTGGTGTTATTGATGGCTGGTATTATCGATGGTTGGTGTTATTGATTGCTGGTGTTATTGATGGTTGTTGTTATTGGTGGTTGGTGTTATAGGTGGTTGGTGTTATTAAGGGTTGGTGTTATTGATGGTTGGTGTTATTGATGGTTGGTGTTATTGATGGCTGGTGTTATTGATAGTTGGTGTTATTGATAACTGGTGTTATTGATGGTCGGTGCTGTTGATGGTTTGTGTCATTGGTGGTTGGTGTTATTGATGGCTGGTGTTATTGATGGTCGGTGTTGTTGATGGTTGGTGTTATTGATGGCTGGTGTTATTGAAGGCTGGTGTTATTGATGGTTGGTGTTATTGATGGCTGGTGTTATTGATGGCTGATGTTATTGGTGGCTGGTGTTATTGATGGCTGGTGTTATTGATGGCTGGTGTTATTGATGGTTGGTGTTATTGATGGTTGGTGTTATTGATGGCTGGTGTTATTGATGGCTGGTGTTATTGATGGTTGGTGTTATTGATGGTTCGTGTTATTGATGGCTGGTGTTTTTGATGGTTGGTGTCATTGATGGTTGGTGTTATTGATGGCTGGTGTTATTGATAGTTGGTGTTATTAAGGGTTCAGATTTATGAATGCTTTAGTTATTTTATTCTGAAGCTAGAAAAATGTTTCAATTGAATCATTTCCACTACCCTCCAATATTGCATAATTGCTTGATCTTCGATAACCAAGGAAATGTATTTTCGTACAATCTTATCATCTTATCAAAATACAATATCCAATTCGAAAATTCATTCTTATTTCAACAAAATTAAAAAAAAAAATATTTGATTGGACGTTAATTAATTAATTTTTTTGTTGTATTTTTTTTTAATCGATTTACGACTTTAAGAAAATATTATTAATCAGTGACCTAATTTTATATTTGAGCATTTGTTTAATGTGTTAGTAAAGGGCAGAACGGATAGGGGAGACCGGATAACTTTGAGGATCTCACACGTAGAAAAAATCAATAAGGTGAGACAGGGGGAGAAGAAAGGGGGGAAGAGATGAACAACCAATGATAAGCCTTCTCCCCAACCGTTTTTTTTTTGTTTAATGATTTATCTTAACGACATGGTGTTGATGAGCCAAGGCCTGGCCTAATGCCACCTTTTTGTTGGGAACCGTATATATCTTACATAATACATATGCCAATGACATATATATATATATATATATATATATATATATGTATCAATGTCTATGAGTACGTATTTATGTCTGTGAGCATGTTCGAGCCCTAGTGTCTCATGTGGGTCCCGCAGTTTTTTTTTTAATTTTGTTTTACAGCCAGGTAATATTTAGAATCTCTTAACAGGCCCTCCGCCCTCTCCCCCCTTCAGGTGCCAATCTTAGGCGGTCACCCTAGTTGCTACACCTAGTAACACCCACTGGCCACTAATGCTACACTTAGTACACCCACTGGCCACTAATGCTACACTTAGTACACCCACTGGCCACCAGTGCTACACGCCCAGGTCTGGGTAGCCCTTATTAAGGGTACACAATTATGTGGACATTAAATCGATCGAACTGAAATGTCTGCAAAGAATTGGAATAAAGAAAAACAGAAAACAAAACACAAACGCAGTGACACTTGTTCTGATTTAGAGTTGTTGTTGTTTTATCAAATCGTAGAAAGAAAAAAAAAATAAATAAAATTAACATGCGTCAGCCGGGAATCGAACCCGGATCGACTGCTTGGAAGGCAACCATGCTAACCTTTACACCACCGACGCCACACAAAACGCAATCTTCAAAATTAATCTATATGAATTGTAGCAGTTCAAGATAGTTTTTTTTTTTATGAACAAAAAAATGTCTGTGATGATGAAAGAGCATTCTGGCGCTTTCTCAGACAAATTTAAACACAGTTAAGATTTCTCGGCATCAAACTCAGCCATTAAATATAATTACAGCACTAGCCACTGGATCTGTTATCAGCAATGATTGCCAAAATAGCCAGCGTTATCATGAAAGGGAAAAAGATGGTATAGGGAGGACGCGAGCAGGAGGAAGAAGATGGATGGATGTATGCGTCGTGACTTGGCCAGATAAATCTTGACAACCGAATAACTTGCCAGGAAGGATTTTTTTTTTTAAATGCTATTGAATGTTTATAAGCCAAAAAAAAAATAAAAATACAATATCTTAAACCATTTTTTAAAAAGACTACTTTTAAATAATTCATAAGTAAACGACCAAAATATTGTTCAGGTATGTCTTACTTTCAACTAATTATAAAGTAAGGCGGTAACGATAAATAAAACCAGCAGAACATTCCACAAGAAAAGAAAAAAGCATTCTTGAATTCTTCCCTGTTAACACTTTTGTATATGTGTATCTCTTCCCCCCCCCCTCCTCGTACTTTTTTCAAGCTGTTTACTTGTGTATATATATATATATAAACAAAACGATTAACCCATTTTATTGTGTATATTCTCTATCTCTCTCTCACTCTCTCTCTCTCTCTCTCACTCTCTCTCTCACTCTCTCTCTCTCTCTCTCTCACTCTCTCACTCTCTCTCTCTCTCACTCTCTCTCTCTCTCTCTCACTCTCTCTCTCTCTCACTCTCTCTCTCCCTCTCTCTCTCTCGCTCTCTCTATTTCGCTATTATTTCTCAGTAATGCAGTAACTAGGTTATAGTAACTTATAGTAAGCTACTGCTTGTAAAAAATGTGTGAATCCTTCTCCGGTATGCTGCCACCACAATGCTACTAACATATCTTGTTCGCCTCGTAGTATTTCTCCCCCCCCCCCCACCCCCCCCCCCCACCCCCCCCCCCCACCGGTCCAACTTTGATATCACACACTTAAAAAAAAATGGAACTAGGTCACCGAGTTCGCACGAGTGCGCCGTAATGAAAAGGCCGGGACGAAGCTAGAAAAAAAAATAATTGAAGATGGGGTGGGGGTTGGGGGTGGGGGAGTAATAGATCGTAACTGGAGGGTAGCGGAGGGTTGGGGGGAGAACATTGGCCATGGGGGGGGGGAGAAAAAAAAGGGGGGGGGGAGGGCGTCATTTCATAGTTGTGCAAATTAGATTTCTACTTCACGTTTTTTTTATTTTTTGCTGCACTACGATCTTTGTGTACGTGACCGAATTAATTCTTGCAGCTCTCACAGCGGCCGTAACCCCGATGTGCCTACCGTGAATCATAACCACGCATTTGTTATTATTGTTATTTACATTTGGCTATACGATAGTAAGCTGTAGCTTTTTAAAAATAAATATTATTAATCTTTTTGTATAAGTTATATCTCATTGACCTACATCCTACATGTATTGTTAATTACGTTTATGTGGGGTTTGATATTTCCCCCCCCCCCACCACCATTCTCATTGTTAATATCACCACATGTTGAGATAATGTATGTATTCTGATCGTTATGTTATTTTTGGCGATAGCTTAGTTCATCTATTGATGCATAAATTCAATAATACCAATATGTGTGAATATGGGACATAATTGCCAGATAGATATGTCCTTATTTACGTGAGTTCAATCAATAATAGCTAAAACAATCAAAAGATGTTTAACCGTTTTTATGAATCTCCAAACTGGGCTACAGATAAGCCCCCCCCCCCCCCAATTCTCTTGTGGCCACCAAAAATACCAATAGCAATTAAATCGGATGCTATCAAAGCCCTAGCAGTTACTTTTGCCTAGCGCCCCCAAATATCCCTGAAAGTCTCTAGTTATGAATTCATTGATGCGTGCATCGACTTGCTGAAAAAGATGACAGTGAGTGACGGAAGTAACGTGTCTGGGACACGGGTAATTCTGAACATGCCGCCCTATTCCCATACCTAAAAAGTACAATGCACACAAGTCTTTCAAATGCAGATCTCAATGAAATTAAATCAAATGTCCCACGGGCAAGCAGTCCCTCCACCCTCCATACAAGTCACTCAAAGATGGGACGAATAGATGCGGGCACTGTTGTCTTTGTTCACAATTCACAATGAACTCAAACTTTAATTTATTTGCTTTTTCAATTCATTGCATTCATTTAATGTCAATTATTAGCCATTATAAGCAGCAGTAATAGTCAAATATCACAGACACTGAAAGGGGGGGGGGGGTGTGGGGGGAAACGGCCACGCATGAGATCAGTAAGATCCGAAATCTGGTGGGTTTTTTTTTTTTGTACATTATCAAGCAGACCAATGGCTAGTTAGTGAAGGTCAATTTGTTTAGCCCGCCCCCCCCCTCCTCCAAATCTGAAAAGTTCAAAGATATTAAATTTCACTCTTTCGTTGTTTTTTTTTTAATCTATAGGACCTACATTGACCCCTACATTAAATCTATTAATACACACACACACACACACACACACACACACACACACACACATAGCACTCACTAACTTAACATGACTATTTCAAGGCAGATCTAGGTCACTTGAATGACAGGTTAATGTCTTCATGACTGGTGAGGGAAATGGTTGGATTGTATGCAGGAAAGGGTCGGGGGGAAATGGGGCTAAAGAGAGACGATACATATCTAGCTCAAGGAAGTTTATTAAGTTTGTCTGTATTTAATAGATAAACTTCGAAAAAATAAACAACAATAATTAGATGTACTAAATATAGTAACTAAGTTTATCCTAAGTGACTGACTCCATTCCAAGTGCCAGCCTATCACATTGCTCGTTTTTGTTTTTGTAAATTTTTCAGCTGTGGTTGGTGATAAGGTCTGCATGTTTAGTTGTTCTGTCCTGTTCTCCCCCTTCCCATAAACCTGACCTCATTCTCTCTCTCTCCCCCCCCCCCCCTTTCAACATGCCATGTTAACCTAATTCACCAAAGCCGTTAGCGAATCAATCTTAACCTGTAAACACTACCGCTAGACCATGGATATCTAGATACCAGGATAGACAACCAAACAAAATTTCATTCTAGCTGTGTACGGTTTAGGCTGACGCAAGGATTTTTTTCTTCTTTGTGTTTGTGGATTGTTTAATTTATTTATTTTTGTTTATTTTTTTCATCTAAACTTTTTAAAAATAATAAAATACTTGCATAATAATATCACTTTGAAACATATATTGTTAAAAAGCCCTTTCAATTTACTACATTTTCATATATATATATATACTATAATAACATAAGTTTTAAAATAAAAGCTTTAGAGAAATATTAGTCGATAAAAATTTTAAAGACATTGACGAATTGAGATTGAAAAAGCTGGATGTTTTTTTTAACAATGTCAACAGAGGTGGGCTATTGAAGCCATCTGAGTACACCTTCTTTACTTGCCTACTAAATTGGAAAGTATTCAATTCATTGAAAAGATCAGCAAGTAGTCTGAAACTATTTCTAGAACAAACAAATAAAAAAAAAATTGTTTGTTAAAATTGTTGATAGAGTAACAATTGATGAGTCATTGCTGATTGAAGAAAATTTTTTTTTATTTCAATCATAATTTAAAAGAACTTATTTATGTTAAATTTTTAAATTGTTCGTCTAAAAATTATGTTAAGCAATTGAATGAGACGGTTCATGAAAAACCAATGAAAAAACGAAAAATAATTAAATTGACAAAATAAAGATTTTAAATTAAAAAAAAATTTGTTATTAAAAGTTTTCAAACTTTAATTGCGTTTGTGTTTATTTCATAAAAACAAAAGTACCAAATATACAAAACTGCCATTAAACATGAAGACTAACGCTAAACAATTGATAGTGTGTCAGCCTAAAACTGCTATTAAACATGAAGACTAACGCTAAACACTTGATTGTGTGTCAGCCTAAAACGTATTTTTTAAAATATTGGTTGTCCTTCCTGATGCTATATCTAGATTTACATGGCTAGACATACACCACCACTAGACATACAACACCATCAGACATACACCACCAGACATACAACAGTACCAGACATACATTACCACCAGACATACAACAGCACCAGACATACAACAGCACCCGACATACACTACCACCAGACATACAACAGCACCAGACATACAACAGCACCAGACATACAACAGCACCAGACATACATAACCACCAAACATACAACAGCACCAGACATACAACAGCACCAGACATACACTACCGCCAGACATACACTACCACCAGACATACAACAGCACCAAACATACAACAGCACCAGACATACAACAGCACCAGACATACACTACCGCCAGACATACACTACCACCAGACATACAACAGCACCAGACATACAACAGCACCAGACATACAACAGCACCAATCATACACTACCACCAGACATACACCACCACCAGCCATACACCACCACCAGACATACACCACCATAGTCATACAACACCACAAAACATACAACATCACTAGTCATACAACACCATTAGTCATACAACACCACTAGACATACAACACCACTAGACATAAAACACCACTAGACATAAAAACCTCTAGACATAAAACACCACTAGGCATAAAACACCATTAGACATAAAACACCACTAGACATAAAACACCACTAGACATAAAACACCATTAGACATAAAACACCACTAGACATACACCACCGTTAGACATAAAACACCACTAGACATAAAAACCAATTAGACATAAAACACCATTAGACATAAAACACCACTAGACATACAACTCTTCAAACTAGCAGACACAAAATCACTGGCCAGAACCACTAGACACGATGAACATGCAAACTACATAGAAAAACATGTTCTGTGAGATAAGAATGTTGTATTGTTACAACTAACTGTAGCAGTTGATGTCAATGTTATTTAGTGTGTGTGTATGTGTGTGTGTGTGTTTACATCTAGTAACTGTACGAGTGGATGACATCAGAGGTACCCCATTAAGTAGAGACCCCCGGGGGAGGGGCAGGAGCTGGATTAGTAGGCGACAGCCCTGTACTTTTCTACAGCCTGATGAAAATGTATTTAAAAAAAAATGTTTATATGTAGGCTTGTGATGAAACAGGCTTTACAATCTCATTTATTGAAACTATTCACAGCCAGCTGGTCATATCAACCCATATTGAAACTATTCACAGCCAGCTGGTCATATCAACCCATATTGAAACTATTCACAGCCAGCTGGTCATATCATCTCATATTGAAATGTTCCAAGTTGAAATTAGTAATTTGGGCATTCATATCTAGCCAGGTCCGACATATTTTGTGAGTAGGTCGCACTTCTCATTATCATAGCTGCCTTCCCGTTACAGATGGCCATGGGCCTGTCAGATGTCCACACTTGTAGTGGGCCCTGGGCCCCTGAATCCGTGTATGGATGGTGGGGTGAGGATGATCAGTCATTAGTGGATTTAAAAATGTTAAAGTGTGTTGCCAGATTTTGCTACTTTTCGTACATTTTGGGTACATTTTGCATACAATTGTTCAAATACAGGGTGATAATGTGCAGGCTACATTGTGCTACATTGCTTTCTGGCATTGTGCTAATTGGATCCCAAACATTCTGTCCAAGACTGTCCCCAAGTGAATCAGAAACAAGTAGCCATAACCTATATTAGAAAAGTTTACAAAAAAAAAAAACGGCGACGTACAGACGACTTGAACCGTAGGTTATGTTTGTCTTCACAGCGTCGCATTACAAAACTATACAACCAGTGGCGTACCTAGGGGGGTGGGGGTCCAAATTCTAAGTCTCCCGGGTCCCAGCTTAAGGGGGGGGGCCCAAAAACTTTTTTTACATAAAATATTAAGTACATTATCTCATGTCATGGGGTCGAATGTCAAAATACAGGGACCCCGAAAGAGGCAAAGCCCCCCCCGGGCTCCCCAAATCCATTGGTTCGGCACTGGATATTAGCACTTCTGTAATTTAGATTCTATCCAGGCCATAATGTAGAGAGAGACATTCCACTATACGTTCAAACAATTAAATTGTGCTTTTTAAAATGGTTTCATTAGGTCTTGTTATTTAAAAAAAACGCCATATTGCAGAGATTATTTTTTCTATGAGAATTATTATTTTTGTTCTTTCGGGCACCATTAGCTCAGAATTTGCTGCGGTATTGGGGGGGGGGGGGAGAGAGAGAGAGAGAGAGAGAGAGAGAGAGAGAGAGAGAAAGGCGTTAGCTGTGCAAGTTCTCTGTTGAGTGCAAGGAGGTCACAATCATTAACAACGTAATCAAACTGTGATTAAAAAATAATTACCCTCTATATGTTTTTGTCTTTTTACTTATAAACACAGCAATATCAACCACTAGGTCGTGAATAGGTGAGTAGATCGACTTGTTTGAGACCATCTCGCGGTAAATTATCCATTTGGGGGAGAGGGTGGGGAGGTGTTGGGTAAATAAAAAAAATAAAATAACGGGAAAAAATTAATTTTGTAAAAAAAAATTTCATTGGTCCAATTCAACGTCACGGCTGCAGAAACTCTCTTCGCCCTTCAGGCCCGCTAGCAGCCACAGATTTGAATTCAAACCTTACCAGCCCTTCTTCTCCCGCGCTTCCCTTCAACTCTCAAATGCGTGAAGATAAGTTCTTCTCTTCTTGTTTTGCCAGCTCTCTCTCTCTCTCTCTCTTTTTTTTTCAAATATAGCTTCGTTTGCCTCGACCTAATTTCTGCCCATATATTTTTTTCCCCCACTTCTGATAATGTTTCTTTTTTTCATCTTCCTGCTCTCTCCCTCTCTCTCTCTCCCCCTCCCTACCCCCAATCATTCCCTGCCCTCGTTTTGTACTTGTATCATGACGTAGTTGCTTGGCCTAGTTTTCTATTTTAGAAGCTGAGCTCATTCTGTTGCCAAACAAAGCTGAAAGGTTTTTTTTATCGAAACGGGGCCAGATTGGACAACTACAAGGCGACGAGGAGGAAGAGCGAGGGTTATATATTTTTTTTATTTCTGCAGTCCAAGCACTTTTAACATTGCCAGATCGTCAGTTTCCATGTCTTTTTTTCTGTATTCTGTTTACAAAAAGTTGTGCTGTAATTAGTTCTACCACTGGGCGAGCTCAGTTAAATATTTCATTGAATAGGAAAAGTGCATTTTTTTTAAAGGAGAACTTATTAACATGAAATTCGGTTGTTTGTCTTTGGTTCAGACTTTGAATTGAAAATAATCTTAATACAAACCAGCAATGTTAAATAATAATATGCATGTATTAGACAAAGAACATAACCCACGCCCTAAATAGTTATTGTGATTGATATAATGTTAAGTTCGTGACGTAATTGCGGCTAGGGAATGAATGCAGGGGAGGTAATAGTGATAAAGTTCAGATAAGGGACTAAACTCAATGTTGAAACGCATGATGTGCATGCGCAATGATATATATATATGTTAAGTGTTAACACAAATCTCATGATGTAAAGCTTCCAGAAGTATTCTCTATATTTTATAGCATATGTCTAACAGGGAAAACGTTTTGGACATGTTGCCAAAGTAGGCGTATTCAAAGGGATGCCAGCATGGCAACAAGTGCAATTACTCATTTGTTACAAAAATAAAAAAACACACACATAATTAAAAGCAACGGAAGTGTGTAAAACAATTTGAACTTGTTTTAAACACTGACATAAACACTCATATAAACAAACACATATTTAGACGAATTTATTCCTTAAAATATAGAAACATTATCTGCAAAAAAATTTGAATTTAAAAAGAAAACCAGTCATGCGATACGATTTATCTCAGTCTTACGTTACTGCAGCATTAACTTGTTGTTATTATTAGTTCGTACATCAACCATAATCTGACATTTAGCAACCTCCGGAATGAATTTTTTTATATAGAAACAGTGTTGAAAATCTTGAAGAATAGATTGATAAAATAAGTCGACACACACAAACATACAGACACACACATACATAGAAACACACATAGACACATACAAACGTATAGAGATACACACACATACACGGGTGGTCGTGTGGTAAAGCACTCGACTGTCGACCTGGTTCGATCTCCGGTGAGTAACAATGGATTTTTCAGGGCATGGCTAAAGTCCCCACTATGTCTCCCGTGGTGCCTCCATGGCCATTGCACTATCGGCTATGGTGGGGGGATGAAAGAAGGTCACCATAAAAACCGTCCGATTAGTGGTTTAATCTAAGAGATTTCATCTCATCCTTACAGGGACTTCACACACACACACACACATACATACATACAGACACTAACATACATATGATACAGACACACACATAAAGACACATACATACAGACAGACACATACATATAAACACACACACACATACAGACACACGCATAGAGACATCCACAAACAAACAAACACACCCTAACCGTCACGTGACCCTCTCATTATACATTCTATTCTTGGACATGAGCTCATCGCATACAAACAAAATAAATCAAATTTCTTCTCTCAAGGTTGAATGACCAGTTTTTTTTTCCACTTACATTTCCTTGGGTATACCATTAAAGATATGAGATTTAAAAAAAAAAAACGGAATAATTTGATATTTGTGTTTAGTCATCAGAACATGAGAACCCGTTGCCCCGGGGGTTGAGTTCTTCTGGTGTCTCTCACAATCAGCCGATAAAAAAATAGATTTATTATAAAAAAATAAAAATTAATGGTGCAATCTTGTAATAAAATTAGATCCACTGGAAGTCCTTCAGAATGTCCCCAGAGTTGATAACTTATTTTTATCATATTAAAATAACATTCACTTAAAAAAAAAATCAATTTTGGTCGTGAAATGCTGAAATGAAATCTGAAACAAATAACTATATTTCTATTTCGTTTTTTTTTCAATACAGTTTGGTAAAAAGTGCAACCAAAAATAGCAACAAATAAAATTATAAAAACTGTTTCGATGTAGTGATTCTCAATTGGTAGTAACTCGCGATACACTGAAGGGTCGCGAGCTGATTTGAAACGGGTCGCCAACAAATGGTATTACTTGGTTTATTGAGAGCACGAAAGAATATATTTTATATTTTCTTGTATCTCTTTTTTTTTCAAGCTTTCTTTCCTAATGGGTCACAAAAACGGACAGGTTACTTAATGGGTCACAAAAATGGACAAGTTACTTAATGGGTCACAAAAATGGACAAGTTACTTTATGGGTCGCAAAAATGGACATTTACTTAATGGGTTACAAAAATGGACAGGTTACTTAATGGGTCACACAAATGGACAGGTTACTTAATGGGTCACAAAAATGGACAAGTTACTTAATGGGTCACAAAAATGGACAAGTTACTTTATGGGACGCAAAAATGGACAAGTTACTTAATGGGTTACAAAAATGGACAAGTTACTTTATGGGTCGCAAAAATGGACAAGTTACTTAATGGGTTACAAAAATGGACAGGTTACTTAATGGGTCACAAAAATGGACAAGTTACTTTGTGGGTCGCAAAAATGGACAAGTTACTTAATGGGTCACAAAAATGGACGGGTTACTTAATGGGTCAAGTGTCAAATAATCTCGAGGACCACTGATCTAATGGCACCACCATAAACAACAAAAATTTGCTGATGTTTTTTTTTCCAGCTAGATAAGCGTGTAACTGTAGACGGCACTGGTCAATGGAGCTGACCACACCCTCCAAAAACACTTGCTGGCAATTAACATTTCCGGTCAGTTTTTTTTTTACTTGACGTCCATTTGACCGCTATTTCATTTATTTGTTCGCTTATGATGTTGTTTTCTCCTTGACGCGACCTTGATACATTTACATCTCAGCCACTTTATTGTCATTTTGTTTTTAAAAAGTTCAAACTGCCCCCAGTTGTTTTTCGAAGGATGCATTATGCGCTTATTACTATAAATACTTCCAGGGCCATTGCTGCGCCCTGTGCGAGTTACATTTTTTAGCGCCCTCCTCCAGATCTGAAAAGTGCAAAAAAAAAAACTTGTAACGGCGCCCTTTCGGCGCCCCTTCCTAGTTTGGCGCCCTGGGCACAAACCCGCAGGAGCATTCCTACGGTGCTGGACACGCCCACACATCTGCTACCAGTGGGGCGGATACAACTTTAGAGTCTTCCCAGACAAAATATTTGATTTACCTAATCAAGACCCCCCCCCCCCCACATTGCATCCTGTGGATACACGCAAGCCCCCGCGCCCTCCAATAACGACGTCACTGCCTGCTGCTATATGTGTTGTGACTTGATTGCCATTCCTGGCTAATTGAGGGTCAGAGGGGCTGGAGAGGGGCAAGGGCAAATCGGGGGGGGGGGGGTAGCAAAGCGCGCCTTACAATAGCATCATCGCCAACCCCGGGGGTACATGAAAGACTACAATGTTGCATCCCCCCCCTCCCCTCAACTAATGTTACTCCACTTTCTACTTCTCTCTGTCTCTGAATGTTTCGTTCCGTAAAATTTGATCCTATCATAATTTCAATCGCCGAGAATCACTGTGCTGAATTCAGTATCGCAAAAAGTCATTTTTCTATAATCACTCAGTACGTTCTCCAGAATCGGCCAGGGACATATCTACAGTATCGCCCATATTGTCATGCAGTATCGTTTACAGTATCGCCCATATAGTCATGCAGTAAAAAAAAAAAACGACTATTCGCCAAGTATCGCACGGTGCTTGCTGAGATATATCACCGAGATAACTGATTCCTTCCACATACTTCAAAGGTCTATCTCTAGCTTTCGATGCAGGAAATTACTATTTAACCTACATATATTTGTTTGCATACCGTTAATGTCCTTAAGATCAGGACAAAACAGTCCAGAAATGTCCTTTCGTTATCCTCATTATCATTATTTGTTTTCTTTGTGTGTGTGTGTGTGTGTGTGTGTGTGTGTGTGTGTGTGTGTGATTACTTAGAATGGAATGACTTGCATTGAAAAAAAATCCAATGAAGTTCCGATTTAACATTACAGTCACCACCTATATCCAGCTTATAATACAGGTATATCTCCGACTATTATAATCACAACCTATATCCTGCTTATACATTCATGTACTTTTACCTACCTTATAACGGTATAAAACTATTCTACATTACAGGTGTTTCTATATAAGACACCCATACACATACACTCGTTGCTTATCGATCAGGAAATCGATTATTTCGGGGGTAAAAAAAACAAACAAACAAAACATAGTGAGAATCGATTTCTAGGACAGGTTAGACCCAGAATTGATGGTTGCTGGAGATTTCATGACGGCATCATTTGCTAATGTTGGAGCTCTGGGTGAGTCAGCGCTAAACCAGGTCACGGTGATCGATACCGCAAGGAAGAGGGGCGTGGAGGGGGTGGGTTGACGGGGTGGGCGGGGAGGGTGTGTATTTGTTGCCGCGGGCGCCATCTTCAAATTGCACCCCAACAAAACTGTAAAAAAAAATGGATAAAATTACATTCATTGTAAAAAGTAAAAAATAAAGAAAAGACTAATGAAAGTCAAAAATAGAAGTAAAAGCGAAAGAAACAAAATTTCTATTGGTAAACGATTCCCCAAGGGGAAGTAATTGTTCAACACATGAAATATATATATATATTTATTCTCTCCCTTTTACTTTGATCTTAGTTATGTGTGTGTGTGTGTAAGCGAGGGGGGGGGGTGGTAATGTGGAGGAAATCTTGCAGGGTGTTTACTCTGGCTTGGATATCGATCGATTGTAGAACAGAATTAATTTTTCTCGACAACCCCACACCTCTCTTATCTGCTCTCGCCCTCTCTTGCTCTCTGACGCTCTCTCTCTCTCTCTCTCTCACCCTTCTCTTCTCCCACTCTTCCTCTCTTACTCTTTCATCTCTCCTCTCATCGCTCACATCGTCAGTTATCAATCTAAGACCCAAGGACCTAGCTAACGCCGGTGACACTTTTTGGAGATCCGTCAGCGCTAAAAATAGCTGGAGGTCAAAGGTACACATCAGGGAATTCCCCGAACTTTTATAAAAAGCTTGAGCTTGTGCGTGGAATGGATATATCACAAACACGCACAACAATAAAGGATAAAAACAATGTCGCAACGTGCAGATATTTACAGTACAGTCCACACACACACACACACACACACACACAATATATATATATATATATATATATATATATATATATGGGCTTTACTGTAAATATCTGTAGGTTGCGACATAATTTATTAAGTCAGCAGATGAATCTGTTCGTTTGGAATACATGTTTGTGAAACACAATACGTTTTATTATTATTGGATGGGTGTAGTAGTGTACAAGAGACAAGTTGATGGACTTAACAATGCCAGAAATAAATGTATTCAAAAGGTTGACATCATGCTCATGACGTTTGCATGACATCACCAGGGTCGTCGCGAGGAAAGGGGCAGCCAGAAATCCAGTCAGGGGGCCCCCGAGCATTTGGGAAAGGGGGTCATAGGTTTTAAAAAAAAAATTATTTTTTCGAAGGAGAGGGGCCCTGAAGCCACCCCCAGATACATTTGAATCTGATTGGCTGCTCCTGCCATCATAATACGTCATAAGACAATTGCATTATATTTGATTTTTTTTTATAAATATTATCGTCAAAAGAATGAAAGACAAGAGACATCGATAACTACACTGAGGATGGAGAGTGTGAGTGAATTACACCTTTTTCTGGCTCGACAAATGAATTTTTTTTTCTAAAGTTTACCTACAGCATACTCGTGCTTGCATTTATGTACATACCTTTTCTTTTTACACATTAACACCCGCACACATACAATCCCTATATATACATGCATTAAACTTAAAGGAGACATGCTGCACATGTGTTGTACTACACACATACAAAAGCTTAGAAAACGCAAATTTACATTCCGCACACATGCAAAAATATTAATATCAGCATTAAGACAAATGATACCAAAACAACCTCAGGCACAGAACTCAGTATTCGGTACCCCTCTTACCCCACACCCCGTATGTCTATTTGGCAAAACGAGCGAAAAGTAAACAACAATCAGATTAAACTAAAAATACGTCAAGGCAGAGCCCATCTTTTCTTTCCCCCCCCCCCCCCCCCCCCCCCATCTGTACACATGTTTGATATATGAATGGGTCATCTGAGTCCAAGATCAACTTTGGTGACCTACTAACATCATTTCCCCCCCCCCATAATCCCAAAACCCTCCCGGTCATCAAGAAGAGAGAGAGAGCAGACATAAAAATGATGGCGGTTTGAAATTATAATTGACGAATCAAGAATTTGATGAACGGATCCAAATGAACAGAAAATCAGAGGATGTACCGACGAAGCATTGAGGGGGGAGAGGGGAATGGGGGGGGGGGATGGAGAATCAAACTCAGATTTTATGGGAAAAGGAATAAAAAACGTTTGAAATATTACATTGTTTACAGGTGTCAACATATTTAAACAAATCAAACTTTTTTGCACCAATCAGAATTAGTGGTAAATCAAAACACGTTTTCAAGGTTAAGTATGGGCGAATGAAAATAGGCTATGTTTTTTTTTTAAATGCACAAATAAGTGCGAAATCAAATGAAAAAAATATTAGAAAAATATCTCAATTGTAATCGATAACTTAATATCCCTAATTGCATTTTTTAGAATTTAGTACGACTTAACTTTCAGCGGCGTAGCGTGGGTATCGGCCGCCCAGGGCGGAAGACGATTTTGCCGCCCTCTCATTTAGGTATTTTCAATTTCTCACTTGTTCTTCCTTTCAACAGTCAGAACTGTTATTTTCATCCAGTACCAATATAGATATTCGCTGCACTAACCCTAACCTATCATCACAACTTTTTTCCTTACTAGCCTTTACCTATCCTAATCTAATCCTAATCCTAACCCTATATTTAAATGTTAAAACTCATTTTTTAAAATTTCAACTTTTGATGATTATAAGTCAGTGACTTTCATACCCAAACCTTATAGCGTTTTATTATCCACTCCGTTTCGTTTCATTCTATTCATTTTTATACGCCCCCACAAAAGTAATAAAAAGTACACTTTTGGTGCGGACCATATAACCCTTCTAGGTACTCCTGCTTAACTATTGCATAAAGGGTGACTGGCTGTTAGCACCGAAAATTGGGATGTTAAAACGCCCACATAGGCCATTTCGTTTAAAAAAATCTGAAATAAATAACAGGCCGCGGACAATCCATACGTTTAAGTTCATATAATTAATATAAAAAAGTCTTTGTTCTTATTATTATTAATATTATACTTCTTTCCACCACTTTGTGATTTTCTCTTAAACGTGATCATGAGCGAGTTATTTTTTCAGTTCAGGCGATCGATTTTTTTCATGGTTGTATTTATAGCTGGAATACTGTTGTATTAATTCTTATAACAGGTTAGCACTTTTTATAAATGATGTATTCATATATATTATTATTAAATTTGAACATTTCTTGCGCGATGATATACGAAATAGTTTGTTCAGTATGAATTCAATTGCATAACAGAGTGTTAAGATATTATGTTAGAAATTTTAGTGTTAAAATATGATTTCCAACATTGCGAAGAAGCGTCGAGCACCATCAGGAAATGGGGGGTTGGTGAATGGGTGTATATTGGAAAATCATCACCCCGTCCCCCCCCCACACACCGGCGCTACTGCGGGTGAACCTGAATGACGACATAGATTTCCGCGTTTGCTACGATTCGACGATGTTATAGCCTGACAGCGAATTGAAAGATCAAGTACCTCATTTCAACTTATTACTTAAAACCCAACATATCAAATTGACGCTTTCAGAACTCTTCTCCACACCCACACCCCCTTCACACTCTCGCCTCCGTCGTGGCCCAAGCGGTTTTCCATCATCTGATCTTCACATAGTCACGTAGACTCCTCACACAGGTGGATTGAGGGCAAGTCATAGGGCGAACAACAAACAGCCCACCCGAGCCCGAATGCGGCCCATTGAGAAGCTGTTCTTCGTATTGTTTTTTTTTTCCTTTTCGCTCTTTCGCGTGTAACGAGTTTTACATTTGATTTGTATGTTAGTTCGAGTAAATACCCCGTTCATATGATTTTTTTTTTAGACCGGTCCGGCTCTCAACAAAAATTAACAGCACGCTGCGGCCCGCGGTTCAATCGTGTGCCCCCCCTCCCACCCCCTGGGCTAGAGAGAAAATATTTGTATAATAAAGGACGTCTTTATTGATTGTCAGATATACCAAAGTAAATAAATAAATAAACATCAAATTGAACTTTACGTACTCAGCTGTAACCTACATAACGCCCACTCATGACCTGACCTCCCTCTCATGCATCATAACAGGGCCGTTCTTAAGGTTTCACGCCCCCCCCAGACGGAGGTAAGTTTTAGGGGCCCTAGGCGAATGTACATATTTAGGTGATTTTTAGTCTATGGTGGCGTTTCAATTTTCGTTCATCTGACCCCCCCCCGCCCCTGCCACCCCCCCCCCCATTCACTGTTTATTCATTTTAACAAGAAGCCCCTCCTTGTCAAGTGCTACGACTGCCCTACATTTCGTTACTCCTCCCATCCGTCACTCCCCATGCATCTCCCCCTGTGTCCGCCCCCCTCACTCATGTTATCTGCCACACACACACACACACACACACACACATTTTCACGCGCACCCTACCATCCAAATCTCTCATGCACTCCCCCTCCTCCTCCTCCATTCCCTGCCCTCTTTCTCCCCCACCCCCACCCCCTCCTTTACCTCCAGCACTTCATCTACCCCACACCACACCCACTCACCCTCCCCCCCCCCAACCCAACACTTACGACTTTCTATAATTATCATTATTATTAAATCCAAGTGCAGATAGCTTGAAGTTATTGTATACTGTGTATATCGTTCATACAAAAGAAGTCGTCAATAGTTTACTTTACACTCACACACACATTCGCACGCTAACACAAACACACATGCTCATCACAAAAACAGAAACACAACGAAACCGAGGCTATAAGACATAGAAATAATGTGAGCTATAACTGCAATGAGTCACGTGCCGACCTTTTGTTTATTTTTATTGTTAAAATACGCAGGGTTGAAATGTCGGTCATTGTTTATTGATGGCTTTCTTTACCGAGTTATATGTGCACACAGTTAAAAAAAAACAAAAAACATTTGTTATATTACAATGTTCTGTTCTACAGTTTATGTATTGCGTAATGTCTGAAATTTTAGAATTGTGAAATATTTACAATTTACATAAAATAAATGAAAACCAATTTGTAAATAAAAACAACAATAACAATCAACAATTGTCCGCCACTGTTTTCCTATTTACGAAGTCAAGTCCAGCGGTGCAATGTTTGTGTCATCGGATAATCACTCTGTGGCTTAGCCTAACTTGTCCCTTTCCTACTTGTAAAAACACAAAATAACATGTACATTTATAAAAGAAAACATCATTTTCTTAGTCATAAACAATTTTCTCTAAATATGTATGATGTACAAGTATCAAATTGACTTAAAGTCATTTATCAGTGAATGGTTTGTATATATATATATATATATATATATATATATATATATATATATATATATATATATATATGGTATATAGATTTCAATATCAAAGTCAAATGCTAGTTTGTTGTTGTTGTATCATAATATCTAAATCAAACAATAGGCTAGAAGGATATGAATAATTGAGAAATGAGATTATCTCGTTCACACAACACCAGTTTTAATGTAAATTAGTTTTTATTTTTAGAAATGCACAGTATAAAAAAGACAAATTCACTCAACTGCACTGGATAGCAAGTTGACGCATTTATACATGGTGCTAAGTGCTGAGAAATGTCATCTCGAACTTAGAATTCGGTATGTAAGTCAACGACCTAGAGGTTTATTTTTCCACACATGTTAGAAATTTTCCGAGAAAGAGGTGGATGTTTTAGAGTGTGCGTGTGTGTGTGTGGGTGAGTGTGTGGTGTCTGGTGATCCACACAATGCCAACTCTTTACTCGACGCTATATTCGGGGGCCAAGGCGCCTGTAAATCTGTTTACATTGACCCAAAATGTGATGTTATTAGATTGTGACATTTTCTTTTCTGCAGGGCCACCTTTGTTCTGGGGGTACGATTCCTGATGTCCTCCTCGCCTCACGAATGTATAAGGGGCCCACGAGAACAGTTCACTGTGGAGATGGGGGGCACCAGCCCCGTAGCGTGAAAATTCTACAACAGGGGCCAGGCATTCTACAGCAGGGGACCGGCGGGAAATAAATGTTACTAAGTAGAGCAAACAAGCCCAGAGGGCCAGACAAAACGCAGGGGGGGGAGGGGCAGGGCTGAGCCCCTACTTTCACATGCTCAAGGGCTCTTGGAAATTTTGAAATTTATAATGTTTAAGGAAGTAACTAGCGAACTTCTAAACAAGGGGCTCACACAGTATGTTACACTATATAGAAAACTCATTCTTATGGATTAATTACATTTCTTTCTTGTGTGTGTGTGTGCTTGTTAATATGGCCATCACACACACACTCACACACACAAACACGCACACACACACACACACACACAAAATGCTGTTAAGTCAGATGTTTTGCTTCTATCCTTTCAATTATCAGTTTTACTATCACTAAATATGTTGAAAGTACCAAACTTGCATTTGCGAATATAGAAACATCTTTGAACACAAACAAATAATCTTATCACTGAATTATGAGTAAGTTTACAAAATATCGCTTTTATTAAATATTGGACACAAGACCAACAAATTTACCCCCCGCCCCTTTCCCCCAATTTCTTTCAACTTCACTGACATATACAAATATAAATAAATACGTGATATAAAATTACAAAGTTGTGCAATAATGTTGAACTCCCCCTACTTCCGAAAGTGTGAATGGAGTCATGGAATTTTTTCAAAAGGCATCTTTCTTTTTCAGTGGTCAGTCTTTTGATCTGATCTGCTTTATCAAGTGTTGATCCCTGGAGGAATAAAGACACAGTGATAGTAAGTTGTAAAATTAAATATCACTACTAGTGTGTGTGAGTAATCTGTGACTACAGAGTTATATACACGTACATAGTACCAGTTTAGGTACATCGAATGGGTACAAATAGTGAGTACATAATATAAGGCCTTGTGTACGCACATCATTTAAGTACCATTATTATGAGTACATTAAGGGGCACTTGATATGAATATATTGTGATAGTGCCTCGTTGATAAATTAAGTGAGTAAATCATGTAAGTACATCATGTGCATAAATTTTGCGGGTACTTTTGTTTCAATTAATTATATTTGCAAACATTGTGTATGAGCAGTATGAGCATTTGTCAAACTAAGATACATTGTTAATATTGTGTTAGCACTTTACGTCTGTTGTGAATGTATCGAATGCCCCTATATTTATACTTTGCGGTTAACACCACACTGTGGCCAAATACCTTTCCCTACAGACTACATATAGGCTTTGCAAAAAAAAAACAACTAAACACACAGAAAAAGAAAAATCTGGCATCGAAAAAAATGTTTTCGTATTGTTGAATAGAAATTTGAGACAGTTGATTGTTGTCTACATGTAAATGATTAATGAAATACAAATTTATATTTCACTACTAAGAATATAATATTTGGTGTTATTTGTTGTTAACCATCACTAGGAAAGGAATTCAACTTTACAATAGTTTATAACGGTATAAATTAAATCATTTTAGACCGTATCAATAAGTAATACATTTAAACCCTTTGATTTCTAGTGAAATTACTCTAACTTGTAATCAGTGTTTCATTTGAAATAGTCTGCTTTATCACCATCTTTCCCTTCCAGACACACACCAGACATGCCTTAAAATCTACATTGATAATTATAAAATACTGGCTGTACCCTGCAAACCTTTGCATAGAGGTATATCCCCTTAGGCTTCATCGGTAGGCTGGGTTATTTTTGGTTTCGGGCAGATCCGATTATTTCATGATTTGTATTTTAAACTGAAAACTGTTACACTTTACTTTCTTTTCAACACAGAACTCAAATCTATATTATTTTATTAGATGAGAAATAATATAAATAAACAAAGTTGTTTTAAAAGCGATTGAGATTAAAATATCCTAGAAAGAGGATAGAATGTGTTAATTAAAAGCTTTTTGATTCTGGAAATGTTAATTTGGTTTCAGATTCAAAGTGTTGGCACATGCGTAATTTTAAAAAAAAAATGCATGTTTTGTATAAAAGCAACATAACGTACAAAAACATTGATACACGAGAATCGTAAAACATTTATGAGCTTTTATGTTTAAGGTTAACATTTTTTTTTTAGAAAACACCAAAAGGAATAAAAAAACAAGGAAAAAAAGCAATTTAACACAAAAATCGATTTAAAAATAAACAAGAGGTAAACAAAGCAGAATCAATTATGAAAATACATCGTACTTGTGTATGTAGTCTACATATTTATATGGGATATGAGTGTATGTTATTCATATGACATGAGTATATGTTATTTATATGACATGAGTGTATGTTGTTTATATGACATGAGTATATGTTAGTTATTTAACATGAGTATGTTGTTTACAAGACATGAGTGTATGTTGTTTATTTGACATGAGTGTATGTTGTTTATATGACATGAGTATATGTTATTTATAACACATGAGTCTATATTATTTATATGACATGAGTGTATGTTGTTTATTTGACATGAGTGTATGTTGTTTACATGATATGAGTGTATGTTATTTATATGACATGAGTCTATGTTATTTATATGACATGAGTGTATGTTGTTTGTTTGAATGAGTGTATGTTGTTTATATGACATGAGTGGTATGTTATTTATATGACATGAGTATATATATATATATATATATATATATATAGATGTAAATCAGGTGCATGTCATGACCCTACATGTTCCTAAATTCATCTCTCACAGTAATAACAGTGTGACACTCAGTCATCCAAGACTCACAAGACTCTAATGACTGAGTAAGAGTACATGGTAAACGATCAGCCATTGGTAATGCATTGGTTGGTCGTTAGATAAATATTAACATTTTTACGGAAGGCTGTTGTCAAGGATGGGCGTCCCTAGCAACTAAAGGCCACCAAATATTTGACCAGAGGTGGGGTGGGGTGTCCTCTCTAAAAATAGATGCATGAAATTTAATTTCAAACACTTTTCTTCCAACTGTAGGTAAAGTTTCGAATTTAAATTTATATCAACAAATTATAAAATGAAAAGTTAAAACAAATTTCTAGTTAATTATTTTCCGCTCTATTTCCGGTCCACTTTATATTCATCCCACCCATCCGAGTCTAAACCCGTCCTCTAGACCCCACCTTTGTCAAGCGATCTAATTAACACTAAATATTTTAACAATTATCAAAGCTGTCAAAACAATGTGATACCATTGATAATTTATAATAGCTTATCACTTTACATGAATATATAAAATATGATTTACATAAATATATGTAATATGATTTACATGAATATATGTAATATGATTTACATAAATATATGTAATATGATTTACATGAATATATGTAATATGATTTACATGAATATATGTAATATGATTTACATGAATATATGTAATATGATTTACATGAATATATGTAATATTATTTACATGAATATATGTAATATGATTTACATGAATATATGTAATATGATTGCTTACATGATGAGCCCTATATGGCAAGACATGATGTTGACTGTTTTGTCCGTGTGAATATGTCGCATATGCAGTGGACATTTTCTGATGAGACAAACTGCCAAGCAATCCTCATTAGGTAAGATTATGTCATCGCTGTCGAAGGGCTGCAGCCAATAAACCGAAAATTTTACATGAACGGCGAAACAACAAAATGAAATGTTTATGTTATGTATACAGAGTTACAATACAACCACAACTATATTGATTGTTAATGTTATGTTAACAAAGATGCATGTACATTGTTAACCAAGAGTTGACAATTTTAACGTTCCAATTACTCACTCTGGATCTGTTGTAAATTAAGAAGAGATGCTGCTAAAATCTTATTTCTGAGCAATACTTATATTGATTTATTTTTTTCAGCAGAATTCATGTGAGGCGTAAGAAATGTACAATTGCCAGTTATCTTCAAATTTTAAGATTTGTTCTAAATTAAGAAATATTTTTCTTGTAGATTTTTTTTTAAATGATTGAATTCGATACTTTGTGAAGCGCAGCTTCCTCTTACAGAATGCATTTTCTATTGCTGATGTTTATTTTCCAATGAACTGGTGATTTGATATTACATGATTTCTCTTTATGTTTGTTTTGAAATCTATCTTCACGTTATATATATCAGCGCCTTTAAACGTGAAGTACTCGAATGATGAACACAATATGTACACAATATTGTTGATACAAATATATTAATACACGTAATGCGTCATTAAAAAATCGAAATATTTTTTTTAATGTCTATGTTAGTAAAATCTTTTTTTAAAACTATCTTTGGCAAACTCAACACATACTAGTATATTTTAATTCAATAAAAGTCCTACATAACATTCAACCTATATTTAAACTCTTTACTAAACAGCTGTCGTTTTTGAATCACTCATCTGTATAGTATACACCGACTAGAAGAGCCACCGGTTACAAAATGTCTAGACATCAGTATATATACACTGAAACCTGGAGTCACAGAAGTTGAATGTTAATGAGTACCAACTGTCATTAATTACAGAAGTATGTCATGTCCAACTGGTGGTCTAAAAATAGCATCGGAGACAATGAAAGTAAAACAGGAAGTAACAGTTGTAATTTGTTATTATACTTCTTCCTGTTTGGTTCTTCGGGTTAGGTGATAAGTTAAACCCTTCTATTCTAAATACTCTAAATCTGATGTCCAACATAGTTCTAAACGCTGAAATACAAAACTTGTCTACCTGTGCTGAGATATTTGTTTAATTTTAGTACAAAACTGTCTAACTCTACTGAGATATTTGTTTAGTTTTAGTACAAAACTGTCTACCTTCCAGTGCTATTTGTTTAGTTTTAGTACAAAACTGTCTACCTGTGCTATTTGTTTAGTTTTAGTACTAATGTTGTAAAAACTGACTTAACCGTTGTTTACAATTTTGCGTCTGAAAAAATTTGGCTCCTGAATCGTCAGCAGTAGCGCTTTCCATCAGCAAATTTGTCTTTCATTAGCATTATGAGATCTGGGCTTCATCTATTAAAGTGGGGAGGGTCTTGGGAGCCTGGTGTGCAGTGGGAGGAGGGGGCAAAAGAAAACTGCAAAACCTCATAAAGAAATCAACCAATAGGATAAATAAAAAGTTGAAAAGAAATTATAAGATATACTTCCATTTTTTATTTTTTACGCAAAAACATGTTAAATTCATAATATTTCATGACAGATTTATCGAAATGTCTGTTTAATCTATTATAGTGACACAATATCCATATTTACTACAATATGTACCAATATTTAATATAAATGTAAATTATTATTTAATAAACAATGTACTGATATTAAATACATTAAATATACTCCCTACATATACACTGAACATACCATTAACTCCCACTTACTCCAATAGACTCAATTCCTACTTACCCCATAGACTCCCACATGCTCCCCCATACTCTCATAGTATCCTAAAAATCCCACATACTCCCATAGACTCCCACATACTCCCATAGACTCCGACATACCCCATAGACTCCTGCCATACCCCATAGACTCTCATAGACCTCACATACTCCCATAGACTCCCACAACTCCCACATACTCTCATAGACTCCTACATACTCCCATAGACTCCCACAACTCCCACATACTCATAGACTCCTACATACTCCCATAGACTCCCACAACTCCCACATACTCTCATAGACTCCTACAACTCCCACATACTCTCATAGACTCCCCACATACTTCCATAGACTCCCACATGTTCCCACACTCTCATAGACTCCCACACTCCCATAGGACTCCCACAACCTCTACATACTCTCATATACTACCACAACTCCCACACACTCTCATAGACTCCCACATACTCCCATAGACTCCCACAACTCCCACATACTCTCATAGACTCCCACATACTCTCAGACTCCCACAACTCCCACATACTCTCATAGACTCCTACAACTCCCACATACTCTCATAGACTCCCACATACTCCCATAGACTCCCACAACTCCCACATACCATGTATTCCACATACTCCCATAGACTCCCACAACTCCAACATACTCATAGACTCCCACAACCCCACATACTCCCATAGACTCCCACAACTCCCACATACTTCCATAGACTCCCACAACTCCCACATACTCCCATAGACTCCCACAACTCCCACATACTTTCATAGACTCCCACATACTTTCATAGACTCCACAACTCCTGCAAATACTCTCATAGACTCCCCACATACTCCCATAGACTCCCACAACTCCCACATATACTCTCATAGACTCCCACATACTTCCATAGACTCCCACAACTCCCACATACTCCCATAGACTCCCACAACTCCCACATACCTCCCATAGACTCCCACAACTCCCACATACTCCCATAGACTCCCACAACTCCCACATACTCCCATAGACTCCCACAACTCCCACATACTCCCATAGACTCCCCACAACTCCCACATACTCCCATGACTCCACAACTCCCACATACTCCCATAGACTCCCACAACTCCCACATACTCCCATAGACTCCCACAACTCCCACGATACTCTCATAGACTCCCACATACTCTCATAGACTCCCCACATACTCTCATAGACCTCACAACTCCCACATACTCTCATAGACTCCCACATACTCTCATAGACTCCCACAACTCCCACATACTCATAGACTCCCACATACTCCCATAGAATCCCACAACTCCCACATACTCTCATAGACTCCCACATACTCTCAGACTCCCACATACTCTCATAGACTCCCCACAACTCCTACATACTCCCATAGACTCCAAAAACTCCCCACATACTCCCATAGACTCCCACATACTCCCATAGACTCCCAAATACTTCCATAGACTCCCACAACTCCCACATACTACTCCCATAGACTCCCACATTCTCCCATAGACTCCCCAACTCCTGGACATACCCCATAGACTCCCACATTCTCACATAGACTCCCACATTCTCCCATAGACCTCACAACTCCTACATTCTCCCATAGACTCCCACATTCTCCCATAGACCCCCACACCCCACATAATCCCATAGACTCCCACAACTCCCACATACTCCCATAGACTCCCACATACTCCCATAGACTCCCACATACTTCCATAGACTCCCACAACTCCCACATACTCCCATAGACTCCCAAAACTCCCACATACTCCCCATAGACTCCACATACTCCCATAGACTCCCACATACTTCCATAGACTCCACAACTCCCACATATTCCCATAGACTCCAAAAACTCCCACATACTCCCCATAGTCTCCCACATACTCCCATAGACTCCCAAATACTTCATAGACTCCCACAACTCCCACATACCCCATAGACTCCCACAACTCCATACATACTCCCATAGACTCCCCCAGCCATTCTCCCATAGACTCCCCACATTCTCCCATAGACTCCCACAACTCCCACATTCTCCCATAGACTCCCACATTCTCCCATAGACTCCCACAACTCCCACATAATCCCATAGACTCCCACAACTCCCACATACTCCAATAGGACTCCCACATACTCCCATAGACTCCCACATACTTCCATAGACTCCCACAACTCCCACATACTCCCATAGACCCTAAAACTCCCACATACTCCCATAGACTCCCACATACTCCCATACACTCCCACATACTTCCATAGACTCCCACAACTCCCACATACTCCCATAGACTCCCACACATACCTTCCATAGACTCCCACATACTTCCATAGGACTTCCACAACTCCCACATACTCCCATAGACTCCCACATACTTCCATAGACTCCCACAACTCCCACATACTCCCATAGACTCCCACATACTTCCATATACTCCCCACAACTGCCACATACTCCCATAGACTCCCACATACTCCCATAGACTCCCATACTCCCATAGACTCCTACAACTCCCACATACTCCCAAATACTCCAATAGACTCCCACAACTCCCACATACTCCCATAGACTCCCACAACTCCCACATAATCCCATAGACTCCCACAACTCCCACAACTCCCACATACTCCCATAGACTCCCCACAACTCCCACATACTCCCATAGACTCCCACATACTCCCATAGACCCCACATACTCCCATAGACTCCCACATACTCCCATAGACTCCTACAAAATTCCCACATACTCCCATAGACTCCCACAACTCCCATAGACTCCCACAACTCCCACATACTCCCATAGACTCCCACAACTCACACGACTCCCACATACTCCCATAGACTCCCACATACTCCCATAGACTCCTACAACTCCTACACATACTCCCATAGACTCCCACAACTCCCACATACTCCCATAGACTCCCACAACTCCCACAAACTCCCATAGACTCCCACAACTCCCCACATATTCCCATAGACTCCAAAAACTCCCACATACTCCCATAGACTCCTACATACTCCAGACTCCCAAATACTTCCATAGACTCCCACAACTCCCACATACTCCCATAGACTCCTCTACAACTCCGACATACTCCCATAGACTCCCACATTCTCCCATAGACTCCTACATTCTCCCATAGACTCCCACAACTCCCACATTCTCCCATAGACTCCCACATTCTCCCATAGACTCCCTACAACTCCCACATAATCCCATAGACTCCCACAACTCCCACATACTCCAATAGACTCCCACATACTCCCATAGACTCCCACACACTTCCATAGACTCCCACAACTCCCACATACTCCCATAGACTCCCAAACTCCCACATACTCCCATAGACCCCCACATACCCCACAGACTCCCACATCTAGACTCCCCACAACTCCCACATACTCCCATAGACTCCCACATACTTCCATAGACTCCCACATACTTCCATAGACTTCCACAACTCCCACATACTCCCATAGACTCCCACATACTTCCATAGACTCCCACAACTCCCACATACTCCCATAGACTCCCACATACTTCCATATACTCCCACAACTGCCACATACTCCCATAGACTCCCACATACTCCCATAGACTCCCACATACTCCCATAGACTCCCACAACTCCCACATACTCCCAAATACTCCAATAGACTCCCACAACTCCCACATACTCCCATAGACTCCCACAACTCCCACATACTCCCATAGACTCCCACAACTCCCACAACTCCCACATACTCCCATAGACTCCCACAACTCCCACATACTCCCATAGACTCCCACATACTTCCATAAACTCCTGTAACTCCCACATACTCCCATAGACTCCTACATACTCCCATAGACTCCCACATACTCCCATAGACTCCCACATACTCCCATAGACTCCCACAACTCCCACATACTCCCATAGACTCCCCTACAACTCCCATAGACTCCCACAACTCCCACATACTCCCATAGACTCCCACAACTCACACGACTCCCACATACTCCCACATACTCCCATAGACTCCCACATACTCCCATAGACTCCCAAATACTCTCCATAGACTCCCACAACTCCCACATACTCCCATAGACTCCCACAACTCCGACATACTCCCATAGACTCCCACAACTCCCACATACTCCCATAGACTCCCCACAACTCCCACATACTCCCATAGACTCCCACAACTCCCACATACTATCATAGACTGAAACTCCCACATACTCCCATAGACTCCCACAACTCCCACATACTCCCATAGACTCCCACAACTCCCACAACTCCCACATACTCTCAAAGACTCACACAACTCCCATACTCATAGACTCCTATACATACTCTCATAGACTCCCACAACTCCCACATACACTCATAGACTCCACAACTCCCACATACTCATAGACTCCCACATACTCTCATAGACTCCCACAACTCCCACATACTCTCATAGACTCCCACATACTCTCATAGACTCCCACAACTCCAAAATACTCTCATAGACTCCACAACTCCCACATACTCTCATAGACTCCCACATACTCCCATAGACTCTACAACTCCCACATACTCCCATAGACTCCCACAAACTCCCACATACTTCCATAGACTCCCACAACTCCCACATACTCTCATAGACTCCCACATACTCCCATAGACTCTTACAACTCCCACATACTCCCATAGACTCCCACAACTCCCACATACTCATAGACCCCCACAACTCCCACATACTCCAATAGACTCCCACATACTCCCATAGACTCACATACTTCCATAGACTCCCACAACTCCCACATACACCCATAGACTCCCAAAACTCCCACATACTCCCATAGACTCCCACATACTCCCATAGACTCCGACATACTCCCATAGACTCACATACTCCCATAGACTCTCATAGACTCCCACATACTCCCATAGACTCCCACAACTCCCACATACTTCCTCATAGACTCCGTCATACTCCCATAGACTCCACAACTCCCACATAATTTCAGACTCCCACATACTCCCATAGACTCCCACAACTCCCACATACTCTCATAGACTCACAACTCCCACATACTCTCATAGACTCCCACATACTTCCATAGACTCCTCACATGCTCCCACATACTCTCATAGACTCCTGTACATACTCCCATAGACTACCACAACTCCCACACACTCTCATAGACTCCCACATACTCCCATAGACTCCCACAACTCCCACATACTCTCATAGACTCCCACATACTCTCATAGACTCCCCACAACTCCCACATACTTTCATAGACTCCCACAACTCCCACATACTCTCATAGACTCCCACATACTCCCATAGACTCCCACAACTCCCACATACTCTCATAGACTCCCACATACTCCCATAGACTCCCACAACTCCAACATACTCTCATAGGGACTCACAACTCCCACATACTCCCATAGACTCCCACATACTCCCATAGACTCCCACATACTTCCATAGACTCCCACAACTCCCACATACTCCCATAGACTCCCAAAACTCCCACATACTCCCATAGACTCCCACATACCTCCCATAGACTCCCACATACTTCCATAGACTCCCACAACTCCCACATATTCCCATAGACTCCAAAAACTCCCACATACTCCCATAGTCTCCACATACTCCCATAGACTCCCAAATACTTCCATAGACTCCCACAACTCCCACATACTCCCATAGACTCCCACAACCTGACATACTCCCATAGACCTCCCACATTCTCCCATAGACTCCCCACATTCTCCCATAGACTCCCACAACTCCCACATTCTCCCATAGACTCCCCACATTCTCCCATAGACTCCCACAACTCCCACATAATCCCATAGACTCCCACAACTCCCACATACTCCAATAGACTCCCACATACCCCATAGACTCCCACATACTTCCATAGACTCCCACAACTCCCACATACTCCCATAGACTCCCAAAACTCCCACATACTCCCATAGACTCCCACATACTCCCATAGACTCCCACATACTTCCATAGACTCCCACAACTCCCACATACTCCCATAGACTCCCACACATACTTCATAGACTCCCACATACTTCCATAGACTTCCACAACTCCCACATACTCTCAGACTCCCACATACTTCCATAGACTCACAACTCCCACATACTCCCATAGACTCCCACATACTTCCATATACTCCCACAACTGCCACATACTCCCATAGACTCCTACATACTCCCATAGACTCCCACATACTCCCAGACTCCCACAACTCCCACATACTCCCAACACTAACAGACTCCCACAACTCCCACATACTCCCATAGACTCCCACAACTCCCACATAATCCCATAGACTCCCACAACTCCCACAACTCCCACATACTCCCATAGACTCCCACAACTCCCACATACTCCCATAGACTCCCACATACTCCCATAGACTCCCACATACTCCCATAGACTCCCACATACTCCCATAGACTCCCACAACTCCCACATACTCCCATAGACTCCCACAACTCCCATAGACTCCCACAACTCCCACATACTCCCATAGACTCCCACATACTCCCATAGACTCCCATACTCCCATAGACTCCTACATACTCCCATAGACTCCTACAACTCCCACATACTCCCATAGACTCCCACAATTCCCACATACTCCCATAGACTCCCACAACTCCCACAAACTCCCATAGACTCCCACAACTCCCACATATTCCCATAGACTCCAAAAACTCCCACATACTCCCATAGACTCCAATAAGATACTCCTTACATAGACTCCCAAATACTTCCATAGACTCCCACAACTCCCACATACTCCCATAGACTCCCAACTCCGACATACTCCCATAGACTCCCACATTCTCCCATAGACTCCCACATTCTCCCATAGACTCCCACAACTCCCACATTCTCCCATAGACTCCCACATTCTCCCATAGACTCCCCACAACTCCCACATAATCCCATAGACTCCCACAACTCCACATACTCCAATAGACTCCCACATACTCCCACAGACTCCCACACACTTCCATAGACTTCTACAACTCCTCACATACTCCCATAGACTCCAAAACTCCCACATACTCCCCATAGACTCCTACATACTCCCATAGACTCCCACATACTTCCATAGACTCCCACAACTCCCACATACTCCCATAGACTCACATACTTGCTAGACTCCCACATACTTCCATAGACTTCCACAACTCCCACATACTCCCATAGACTCCCCACATACTTCCATAGGACTCTACAACTCCCATATACACCAGACTCCCACATACTTCCATACTCCCACAACTGCTACATACTCCCATAGACTCCCACATACTCCCATAGACTCCCACATACTCCCATAGACTCCCACAACTCCCACATACTCCCAAATACTCCAATAGACTCCCACAACTCCCACATACTCCCATAGACTCCCACAACTCCCACATACTCCCATAGACTCCCACAACTCCCACAACTCCTACATACTCCCATAGACTCCCACAACTCCCACATACTCCCATATTCCTACATACTTCCATAAACTCCCACAACTCCCACATACTCCCATAGACTCCCACATACTCCCATAGACTCCCACATACTCCCATAGACTCCCACATACTCCCATAGACCTCCTACAACTCCCACATACTCCCATACTCCCACAACTCCCATAGACTCCCCACAACTCCCACATACTCCCATAGACTCCCACAACTCACACGACTTACATACTCCCATAGACTCCCACATACTCCCATAGACTCCTACAACTCCCACATACTCCCATAGACTCCCACAACTCCCACATACTCCCATAGACTCCCACAACTCCCACAAACTCCCATAGACTCCCACAACTCCCACATACTCCCATAGACTCCCAAAACTCCCACATACTCCCATAGACCTCACAACTCCCACATACTCCCATAGACTCCCGAAATTCTAAACATGCTCCCATAGACTCCACAACTCCCACATACTCCCATAGACTCCCACAACTCCCACAACTCCCACATACTCTCAAAGACCACACAACTCCCACATACTCTCATAGACTCCCACATACTCTCATAGACTCCCACAACTCCCACATACACTCATAGACTCCCACAACTCCCACATACTCTCATAGACTCCCACATACTCTCATAGACTCACAACTCCCACATACTCTCATAGACTCCCACATACTCTCATAATTCCCACAACTCCAAAATACTCTCATAGACTCCTCCCCACAACTCCCACATACTCTCATAGACTCCCACATACTCCCATAGACTCTTACAACTCCCACATACTCCCATAGACTCCCACACCCACATACTTCCATAGACTCCCACAACTCCCACATACTCTCATAGACTCCCACATACTCCCATAGACTCTTACAACTCCCACATACTCCCATAGACTCCCACAATCACATACTTCCATAGACCTCACAACTCCCACATACTCCAATAGACTCCCACATACTCCCATAGACTCCCACATACTTCCATAGACCTCACAACTCCCACATACACCCATAGACTCCCAAACTCCACATACTCCCATAGACTCCCACATACTCCCATAGACTCCGACATACTCCCATAGACTCCTACATACTCCCATAGACTCTCATAGACTCCTCACATACTCCCATAGACTCCCACAACTCCCACATACTCTCATAGACTCCGACATACTCCCATAGACTCCTGCCAACTCCCACATACTCTCATAGACTCCCACATACTCCCATAGACCTCACAACCCCACATACTCTCATAGACTCCCACAACTCCCACATACTCTCATAGACTCCCACATACTTCCATAGACTCCCACATGCTCCCACATACTCTCATAGACTCCCACATACTCCCATAGACCTACAAATTCCCACATACTCTCATAGACTCCCACAACTCCCACATACTCTCATAGACTCCCACATACTCCCATAGACTCCCACAACTCCCACATACTCTCATAGACTCCCACATACTCCCATAGACTCCCACAACTCCAACATACTCTCATAGACTCCCACAACTCCCACATACTCCCATAGACTCCCACAACTCCCACATACTTCCATAGACTCCTGCTAACCCCACATACTCCCATAGACTCCCACAACTCCCACATACTTTCCATAGACTCCCACATACTTCCATAGACTCCCACAACTCCCACATACTCTCATAGACTCCCACATACTCCCATAGACTCCCACAACTCCCACATACTCTCATAGACTCCCACATACTTCCATATAGACTCCCCACAACTCCCACATACTCTCATAGACTCCCACATACTCCCATAGACTCCCACAACTCCCACATACTTCCATAGACTCCCCACAACTCCCACATACTCTCATAGACTCCCACATACCCCCATAGACTCTTACAACTCCCACATACTCCCATAGACTCCCACAACTCCCACATACTTCCATAGACTCCCACAACTCCCACATACTCCAATAGACTCCCACACATACTCCCATAGACTCCCACATACTTCCATAGACTCCCCTCACAACTCGCACATACACCCATAGACTCCCAAAACTCCCACATACTCCCATAGACTCCCACATACTCCCATAGACTCCGACATACTCCCATAGACTCCCACATACTCCCATAGACTCTCATAGACTCCTACATACTCCCATAGACTCCCACAACTCCCACATACTCTCAGACTCCGACATACTCCCATAGACTCCCCACAACTCCCACATACTCTCATAGACTCTACATACTCCCATAGACTCCCACAACTCCCACATACTCTCATAGACTCCCACAACTCCCACATACTCTCATAGACTCCCACATACTTCCATAGACTCCCACATGCTCCCACATACTCTCAGTAGACTCCTGACACTCCCATAGACTCCTACAACTCCCACATACTCTCATAGACTCCCACAACTCCCACATACTCTCATAGACTCCCACATACTCCCATAGACTCCTACAACTCCCACATACCTCAGACCCACATACTCCACAGACCTGCCAACTCCAACATACCTTTACAGACTCCCACAACTCCCATGATACTCCATAGACTCCCACAACTCCCACATACTTCCATAGACTCCCACAACTCCCACATACTCCCATAGACTCCCACAACTCCCACATACTTTCATAGACTCCCACATACTTCCATAGACTCCCACAACTCCCACATACTCTCATAGACTTCCACATACTCCCATAGACTCCCACAACTCCCACATACTCTCATAGACTCCCACATACTTCCATAGACTCCCACAACTCCCACATACTCTCATAGACTCCCACATACTCCCATAGACTCCCCACAACTCCAACATACTCTCATAGACTCCCACAACTCCCACATACTCCCATAGACTCCCTTACCACAACTCCCACACACATACCTCCATAGACTCCCACAACTCCCACATACTCCCATAGACTCCCACAACTCCCACATACTTTCATAGACTCCCACATACTTCCAGACTCCCACAACTCCCACATACTCTCAGACTCCCACATACTCCCATAGACTCCCACAACTCCCACATACTCTCATAGACTCCCACATACTTCCATAGACTCACAACTCCCACATACTCCCATAGACTCCCACAACTCCCACATACTCCCATAGACTCCCACAACTCCCACATACCCCATAGACTCCTACAACTCCCACATACTCCCATAGACTCCCACACCACATACTCCCATATTCCCACAACTCCCACATACTCACATAGACTACACAACTCCCACATACTCCCAGACTCCCACAACTCCCACATACTCCCATAGACTCCCACAACTCCCACATACTCTCATAATTCCCACATACTCTCATAGACTCCCACACATACCTCAGACTTTTTCAAATAACTCCCCACATACTCAGACTCCCACATAATTTCATAGACTCCTACAACTCCTACATACTCTCATATAGACTCCACATACTCATAGAATCCCACAACTCCCACATACTCTCATAGACTCCCACAACTCCCACATACTCCCATAGACTCCTACAACTCCCATACTCCCATAGACTCCCACAACCCCCACATACTTTGCCAGACTCCCACAATCCCCACAACTCCCACATACTCTCAAAGACTCACACAACTCCCACATACTCATAGACTCCTACATACTCTCATAGACTCCCACACCCACATACACTCATAGACTCCCACAACTCCCACATACTCTCATAGACTCCCATAGTTACTCATAGACTCCCACAACTCCCACATACTCTCATAGACTCCCACATACTCTCATAGACTCCCACACTCCAAAATACTCTCATAGACTCCCACAACTCCCACATACTCTCATAGACTCCCACATACTCCCATAGACTCTTACAACTCCCACATACTCCCATAGACTCCCACAACTCCCACATACTTCCATAGACTCCCACAACTCCCACATACTCTCATAGACTCCCACATACTCCCATAGACCTCTGCAGCAACTCCCACATACCCCCATAGACTCCCACAACTCCCACATACCTCCATAGACTCCCACAACCCCCCCACATACCCAATAGACTCCCACATACTCCCATAGACTCCCACATACTTCCATAGACTCCCACAACTCCCACATACACCCAAGACTCCCAAAACTCCCACATACCCCCATAGACTCCCACATACTCCCATAGACTCCGACATACTCCCATAGACTCCCACATACTCCCACATACCATAGACCCCACATACCCCACAGACCCCCACAACTCCCACATACTCTCATAGACTCCGACATACTCCCATAGACTCCCACAACTCCTACATACTCTCATAGACTCCCACATACTCCCATAGACTCCTTCACAACTCCCTAATATACTCTCATAGACTCCCCACAACTCCCACATACTCTCATAGACTCCCACATACTTCCATAGACTCCCACATGCTCCCACATACTCTCATAGACTCCCACATACTCCCATAGACTCCCACAACTCCCATGATACCTCATAGACTACCACAACTCCCACATACTCCCATAGACTCCTACATACCCCCAAAGACTCCCTACATACTTCCATAGACTCCCACATACTTCCATAGACTTCCACAACTCCCACATACTCCCATAGACTCCCATATACTTCCATAGACTCCACAACTCCCACATACTCCTATAGACTCCCACATACTTCCATATACTCCCACACAACTGCCACATACTCCCATAGACTCCCAAATACTCCCATAGACTCCCACATACTCCCATAGACTCCCACAACTCCACATACTCCCAAATACTCCAATAGACTCCCGTCAACCCCACATACTCCCCCATAGACTCCCACAACTCCCACATACTCCCATAGACTCCCCACAACTCCCACAACTCCCACATACTCCCCATAGACTCCCACAACTCCCACATACTCCCATAGACTCCCACATACTTCCATAAACTCCCACAACTCCCACATACTCCCATAGACTCCCACAACTCCCACATACTCCCATAGACTCCCACATACTTCCATAAACCTCACAACTCCCACATACTCCCATAGACTCCCACAACTCCCATAGACTCCCACAACTCCCACATACTCCCATAGACTCCCACAACTCACACGACTCCCACATACTTCCATAGACTCCCACATAATTTACAGACTCCTACAACTCCCACATACTCCCATAGGACTCCCACAACTCCCACATACTCCCATAGACTCCCACAACTCCCACAAACTCCCATAGACTCCCACAACTCCCACATACTCCCATAGACTCCCACAACTACCACATACTCCCATAGACTCCCACAACTCCCACATACTCCCATAGACTCCCACAACTCCCACATACTCCCATAGACTCCCACAACTCCCACATACTCCCATAGACTCCCACAACTCCCACAACTCCCACATACTCTCAAAGACTCACACAACTCTGCATACTCTCATAGACTCCCACATACTCTCATAGACTCCCACAACTCCCACATACACTCATAGACTCCCACAACTCCCACATACTCTCATAGACTCCCACATACTCTCATAGACTCCCACAACTCCCACATACTCTCATAGACTCCACATACTTTGATAGACTCCCACAACTCCCACATACTTCATAGACTCCCCACAACCCCTACAAACTCTCATAGACTCCCACATACTCCCATAGACTCCCACAACTCCCACATACTTTCATAGACTCCTACATACTCCTATATGACTCCCGAAACTTCCAACATACTCTCATAGACTCCCACAACTCCCACATACTCCCATAGACTCCTACATTTCCCACATACTTCCATAGACTCCCACAACTCCCACATACTCCCATAGACTCCCACAACTCCCACATACTCCCACATACTCCCATAGACTCCACAACTCCCACATACTCTCATAGACTCCCCACATACTCCCATAGACTCCCACAACTCCCACATACTCTCATAGACTCCTCACATACTTCCATAGACTCCCACAACTCCCACATACTCCCATAGACTCCCACAACTCCCACATACTCCCATAGACTCCCCACAACTCCCACATACTTACATAGACTCCCACAACTCCCACATACTCCCATAGACTACCAACTCCCACATACTCCCACCCCACAACTCCTCTACATACTCCTATAGACTCCTACAACTCCCACATACTCCCATAGACTCCCACAAATCCCACATACTCCCATAGACTCCCCACAACTCCCAAATACTCTCAAAGACTCACACAACTCCCACATACTCTCATAGACTCCCACATACTCTCATAGACTCCCACAACTCCCACATACACTCATAGACTCACAACTCCCACATACTCTCATAGACTCCACATACTCTCATAGGCTCCCAACTCCCACATACTCTCATAGACTCCCACATACTCTCATAGACTCCCACAACTCCCACATACTCTCATAGACTCCCAAATACTTCCATAGACTCCCACAACTCCCACATACTCCCATAGACTCCCACATTCTCCCATAGACTCCCACAACTCCCAAATACTCTCAAAGACTCACACAACTCCCACATACTCTCAGTTAGACTCCCACATACTCTCATAGACTCCCCACAACTCCCACATACACTCATAGACTCCCACAACTCCCACATACTCTCATAGACTCCCACATACTCTCATAGGCTCCCACAACTCCCACATACCTCATAGACTCTACAACTCCCACATACACTCATAGACTCCCACAACTCCCACATACTCTCATAGACTCCCACATACTCTCATAGGCTCCTACAACTCCCACATACTCTCATAGACTCCTACACATACTCTCATAGACTCCCACAACTCCCACATACTCATAGACTCCCAAAAACTTCCCCATAGACTCCCCACAACTCCCACATACTCCCATAGACTCCCACATACTTCCATAGACTCCCACAACTCCCACATACTCCCATAGACTCCAAACTCCCACATACCCCCATAGACTCCCACATACTCCCATAGACTCCTCTACATACTTCCATAGACTCCCACAACTCCCACATATTCCCATAGACTCCAAAAAACTTCCACATACTCCCATAGACTCCCACATACCCCATAGACTCCCAAATACTTCCACAGACCCCACAACTCCCACATACTCCCATAGACTCCCACAACTCTGGACATACTCCCATAGACCTCACATTCTCCCATAGACTCCCACATTCTCCCATAGACTCCCACAACTCCCACATTCTCCCATAGACTCCCACATTCTCCCATAGACTCCCACAACTCCCACATAATCCCATAGACTCCCACAACCCCACATACCCAATAGACTCACATACTCCCATAGACTCCTACATACTTCCATAGACTCCTCACAACTCCCACATACCCCATAGACCTCAAAACTCCCACATACTCCCATAGACTCCCACATACTCCCATAGACTCCCACATACTTCCATAGACTCCCACAACTCCCACATACTCCCATAGACTCCCACATACTTCCATAGACTCCCACATACTTCCATAGACTTCACAACTCCCACATACTCCCATAGACTCCCACATACTTCCATAGACTCCCACAACTCCCACATACTCCCATAGACTCCTACATACTTCCATATACTCCCACAACTGCCACATACCCCCATAGACTCCCACATACTCCCATAGACTCTACATACTCCCATAGACTCCCACAACTCCCACATACTCCCAAATACTCCAATAGACTCCCACAACTCCCACATACTCCCATAGACTCCCACAACTCCCACATACTCCCATAGACTCCCACAACTCCCACAACTCCCACATACTCCCATAGACTCCCACAACTCCCACATACCCCCATAGACTCCCACATACTTCCATAAACTCCCACAACTCCCACATACTCCCATAGACCTCACATACTCCCATAGACTCCCACATACTCCCATAGACTCCCACAACTCCCACATACTCCCATAGACTCCCACAACTCCCATAGACTCTACAACTCCCACATACTCCCAGACTCCCACAACTCACACGACTCCACATACTCCCATAGACTCCCACATACTCCCATAGACTCCTACAACTCCCACATACTCCCATAGACTCCCAATAACTCCCACATACTCCCATAGACTCCCACAACTCCCACAAACCCCATAGACTCCCACAACTCCCACATATTCCCATAGACTCCAAAAACTCCCACATACTCCCATAGACTCCCACATACTCCCATAGACTCCCAAATACTTCCATAGACTCCCACAACTCCCACATACTCCCATAGACTCCCACAACTCCGACATACTCCCATAGACTCCCACATTCTCCCATAGACTCCCACATTCTCCCATAGACTCCCACAACTCCCACATTCTCCCATAGACTCCCACATTCTCCCACAGACTCCTCACAACTCCCACATAATCCCATAGACTCCCACAACTCCCACATACCCAATAGACTCCCACATACTCCCATAGGACTCCCACATACTTCCATAGACTCCCACAACTCCCACATACTCCCATAGACTCCCACATACTCCCATAGACTCCCACATACTTCCATAGACTCCTAATAACTCCCACATACTCCCATAGACTCCCACATACTTCCATAGACTCCCACATACTTCCATAGACTTCCACAACTCCCACATACTCCCATAGACTCCCACATACTCCATGACTCTACAACTCCCAAATACTCCCATAGACTCCCACATACTTCCATATACTCCCACAACTGCCACATACCCCCATAGACTCCCACATACTCCCATAGACTCCCACATACTCCCATAGACTCCCACAACTCCCACATACTCCCAAATACCCAATAGACTCCCACAACTCCCACATACTCCCATAGACTCCCACAACTCCCACATACTCCCATAGACTCCCACAACTCCCATAGACTCCCACAACTCCCACATACTCCCATAGACTCCCACATACTCCCACAGACCCCACAACTCCCACAACTCCCACAACTCCCATAGACTCCTACATACTCCCATAGACTCCCCACAACTCCCACAACTCCCATAGACTCCCACAACTCCCATAGACTCCCACAACTCCCACATACTCCCATAGACTCCCACAACTCACACGACTCCCACATACTCCCATAGACTCCCACATACTTCCATAGACTACCACAACTCCCACATACTCCCATAGACTCCCACAACTCCCACATTCCCATAGACTCCCACAACTCCCATAGACTCCCACAACTCCCACATACTCCCATAGACTCCCACACATACTCCCATAGACTCCCACAACTCCCATAGACTCTACAACTCCCACAGACTCCTACATACTCCCATAGACTCCCACAACTCCCACAACTCCCATAGACTCCCACAACTCCCACAACTCCCACATACTCCCAAAGACTCCCACATACTCCCATAGACTCCCACATACTTCCATAGACTACCACAACTCCCACATACTCCCATAGACTCCCACAACTCCCACATATTCCCATAGACTCCCACAACCCCCATAGACTCCCACAACTCCCACATACTCCCATAGACTCCCACATACTCCCATAGACTCCCACAACTCCCACAACTCCCACAACTCCCATAGACTCCTACATACTCCCATAGACTCCCACAACTCCCACAACTCCCATAGACTCCCACAACTCCCACAACTCCCACATACTCCCATAGACTCCCACATACTTCCATAGACTACCACAACTCCCACATACTCCCATAGACTCCCACAACTCCCACATATTCCCATAGACTCCCACAACTCCCATAGACTCCCCACATACTCCCATAGACTCCCACATACTCCCATAGACTCCCACAACTCCCACAACTCCCACAGACTCCTGCATACTCCCATAGACTCCCACAACTCCCACAACTCCCACATATTCCCATAGACTCCCACAACTCCCACATACTCCCAAAGACTCCCACATACTCCCATAGACTCCCACATACTTCCATAGACTACCACAACCCCACATACTCCTGCCAGACTCCTGCCAACCCCACATATTCCCATAGACTCCCACAACTCCCATAGACTCCCACAACTCCCACATACTCCCATAGACTCCCACATACTCCCATAGACTCCCACAACTCCCAATAACTCCCACAACTCCCATAGACTCCTACATACTCCCATAGACTCCCCACAACTCCCACAACTCCTATAGACTCCCACAACTCCCACAACTCCCACATACTCCCATAGACTCCCACATACCCCCATAGACTCCCACATACTCCCATAGACTCCCAATACAACTCCCACATACTCCCATAGACTCCCCACATACTCCCATAGACTCCTACAACTCCCACATACCCCATAGACTCCCACAACTCCCACATACTCCCATAGACTCCCACAACTCCCATAGACTCCCACAACTCCCACATACTCCCATAGACTCCCACATTACCCCATAGACTCCCACAACTCCCACAACTCCCCCATAGACTCCCACAACTCCCACACAACTCCCACATACTCCCATAGACTCCCACATACTCCCATAGACTCCCACATACTCCCCATAGACTCCCACAACTCCCACATACTCCCATAGACCTCCACATACTCCCATAGACTCCTACAACTCCCACAACTCCCACATATTCCCATAGACTCCCACAACTCCCATAGACTCCCACATACTCCCATAGACTCCCACATACTCCCATAGACTCCCACAACTCCCACAACTCCCACAGACTCCTACATACTCCCATAGACTCCCACAACTCCCACAACTCCCACATATTCCCATAGACTCCCACAACTCCCACATACTCCCAAAAAGACTCCCACATACTCCCCCATAGACTCCCACATACTTCCATAGACTTACCACAACTCCCACATACTCCCATAGACCCCCACAACTCCCACATATTCCCATAGACTCCCACAACTCCCATAGACCTCACAACTCCCACATACTCCCATAGACTCCCCTCTACATACTCCCATAGACTCCCACAACTCCCACAACTCCCACAACTCCCATAGACTCCTACATACTCCCATAGACTCCCACAACTCCCACAACTCCCATAGACTCCCACAACTCCCACAACTCCCACATACTCCCCATAGACTCCCACATACTCCCATAGACTCCCACATACTCCCATAGACGCACAACCCCCACATACTCCCATAGACTCTACATACTCCCATAGACTCCTACAACTCCCACATACTCCCATAGACTCCCACAACTCCCACATACTCCCATAGACTCCTACAACTCCCATAGACTCCTACAACTCCCACAACTCCCACATACTCCCATAGACTCCCACATACTCCCATAGACTCCCACATACTCCCATAGACTCCCACAACTCCCACATACTCCCATAGACTCCCACAACTCCCACATACTCCCATAGACTCCCACAACTCCCATAGACCCCACAACTCCACATACTCCCATAGACTCCCACATACTCCCATAGACTCCCACAACTCCCACAACTCCCACAACTCCCATAGACTCCTACATACTCCCATAGACTCCCACAACTCCTACAACTCCCCATAGACTCCCACAACTCCCAATAGACTCCCACAACTCCCACAACTCCCATAGACTCCCACAACTCCCACAACTCCCACATACTCCCATAGACCTCCCACATACTCCCATAGACTCCTACATACTCCCATAGACTCCCACAACTCCCACATACTCCCATAGACTCCCACAACTCCCACATACTCCCATAGACTCCTAAGGCCAACTCCCATAGACTCCCACAACTCCCACAACTCCCACATACTCCCATAGACTCCCACATACTCCCATAGACTCCCACATACTCCCATAGACTCCCACAACTCCCACATACTCCCAAAGACTCCCCACATACTCCCATAGACTCCCACATACTTCCATAGACTACCACAACTCCCACATACTCCCATAGACTCCCACAACTCTACATATTCTATAGACTCCCACAACTCCCATAGACTCCACAACTCCCACATACTCCATAGACTCCTTATACCCCCATAGACTCCCACAACTCCCACAACTCCACAACTCCCATAGACCTCACATACCCCATAGACCTCACAACTCCCCACAACCCCATAGACTCCCACAACTCCCACAACTCCCACATACTCCCATAGACCCCACATACCTCCCATAGGACTCCCATATACTCCCATAGGACTCCACAACCTCACATACTCCCATAGACTCCCACATACTCCCCATAGACTCCTACAACTCCCACATACTCCCATAGACTCCCAGTTAAACTCCCACATACTCCCATAGACCTCACAACTCCATAGACTCCCACAACTCCCACAACTCCCACATACTCCCAGACTCCCACATACTCCCCATAGACTCCCACATACTCCATAGACTCCCACAACTCCCACATACCTCCATAGACCCCTTACTAACCCCACATACTCCCATAGACTCCCACAACTCCATGTAGACCTCACAACTCCCACATAATTTACAGACTCCACATACTCCCCATAGACTCCCAACTCCCACAACTCCCACAACTCCATAGACTCCTACAACTCCCACATACCCCATGACTCCCCTTACCAAACTCCCATAGACCTCACACCTCTAATAACTCCCACATACTCCCACAGACTCCACATACTCCCATAGACTCCCACATACTCCCATAGACTCCCACAACTCCCATACTCCATAGACTCCCACAACCCCATACTCCTACAGACTCCCACCTACAGACTCCCACAACTCCCCACATACTCCCATAGGACTCCCACATACTCCCATAGACTCCCACAACTCCCACAACTCCCACAACTCCCATAGACTCCTACATACTCCCATAGACTCCCACAACTCCTACAACTCCCATAGACTCCCACACCCCATAGACTCCCACAACTCCCACAACTCCCATAGACTCCCACAACTCCCACAACCCACATATCCCACATGACCCCACATACTCCCATAGGGACTCCCACATACCCCATAGACTCCCACAACTCCCACATACTCCCATAGACTCCCACAACTCCCACAACTCCCATAGACTCCCCACAACTCCCACAACTCCCACATACTCCCATAGACTCCCACATACTCCCATAGACTCCCACATACTCCCATAGACCTCCACAACTCCCACATACTCCCATAGACTCCCACATACCCCATAGACTCCCACATACTCCCCATAGACTCCCACAACTCCCACATACTCCCATAGACTCCCCACAACTCCCACAACTCCCATAGACCCTGAATAACTCCCACAACTCCCACATACTCCCATAGACTCCCACATACTCCCATAGACTCCCACATACTCCCATAGACTCCCACATACTCCCACATACTCCCATAGACTCCCCACATACTCCCATAGACTCCCACAACTCCCACAACTCCCACATATTCCCATAGACTCCCACAACTCCCATAGACTCCCACATACTCCCATAGACTCCCACATACCCCATAGACTCCCACAACTCCCACAACTCCCACAGACTCCTACATACTCCCATAGACTCCCACAACTCCCACAACTCCCACATATTCCCATGACTCCTACAACTCCCACATACTCCCAAAGACTCCCACATACTCCCATAGACCTCACATACTTCCATAGACTACCACAACTCCCACATACTCCCATAGACTCCCACAACTCCTACATATATTCCCCATAGACTCCCACATACTCCCATAGACTCCCACAACTCATACATACCCATAGACTCCCATAACTCCCACATACTCCCATAGACTCCCACAACTCCCACATACTCCCATAGACTCCCACAACTCCCACATACTCCCATAGACTCACATACCCCCATAGACTCCCACAACTCCCACATACTCTCATAGACTCCCACAACTCCCCATACTCCCATAGACTCCCACAACTCCCACATACTCTCATAGACTCCCAAAACTCCCACATACTCTCATAGGACTCCCACAAACTCCCACATACTCCCATAGACTCCCACATACTTCCATAGACTCCCACAGCTCCCACATACTCCCATGGACTCCCACAACTCCCACATTCTCCCATAGACTCCCACAACTCCCACATACTCCCATAGACTCCCAAAACTCCCACATGCTCCAATAGACTCCACAACTCCCACATACTCCCATAGACTCACACAACTCCCACATACTCCCATAGACTCCCACAACTCCCACATACTCCCATAGACTCCCACAACTCCCACATACTCCCCATAGACTCCCCACAACTCCCACATGCTCCCATAGACTCCCACAACTCCCACATACTCCCATAGGACTCCCACATACTCCCATAGACTCGGAACAACTCCCACATACCCTCATAGACTCCTACATACTCCCCTATAGACTCCCACAACTCCCACATACTCTCATAGACTCCCACATACTTCCATAGACTCCCACAACTCCCACATACTCTCATAGACTCTTACATACTTCTATAGACTCCCACAACTCCCACATACTTCCATAGACTCCCACAACTCCCACATTCTCCCATAGTCTCCCACAACTCCGACATACTCCCATAGACTCCCACATTCTCCCATAGACTCCCACAACTCCGACATACTCCCATAGACTCCCACATTCTCCCATAAACTCCCATAACTCCGACATACTCCCATAGACTCCCACATTCTCCCCATAGACTCCCACAACTCCGACACATACTCCCATAGACTCCCACATTCTCCCATAGACTCCCACATTCACCCATAGACTCCCACAACTCCCACATTCTCCCATAGACTCCCACACTCTCCCATAGACTCCCACAACTCCCACATACTTCCATAGACTCCCAATAACTCCCACATACTCCCATAGACTCCCACAACTCCCACATACTCCCCATAGACTCCCACAAACTTCCATAGACTCCCACAACTCCCACATACTCCCCATAGGACTCCCAACTCCCACATACTCCCATAGACTCCCACATACTCCCATAGACTCCCACATACTTCCATAGACTCCCACAACTCCCACATACTCCCATAGACCCCACAATTCCCACATACTCCCATAGACTCCCACAACTCCCACATACTCCCATAGACTCCCACAACTCACATAGACTCCCACAACTCCCAAAACTCCCACATACTTTCATAGACTCCCACATACGCACAACTCCCACAACTCCCACAACTCCCATAGACTCCCACATACTCCCATAGACCACCACAACTCCCACAACTCCCATAGACTCCCACAACTCCCACATACTCCCATAGAAGCCCACATACTCCCATAGACTCCTACAACTCCCACAACTCCACAACTCCCATAGACTCCTACATACTCCCATAGACTCCCACAACTCCCACAACTCCCATAGACTCCCACAACTCCCATAGACTCCCCACATACTTCCATAGACTCCCACAAATCCCACATACTCCCATAGACTCCCACATACTTCCATAGGCTCCCACATACTTCCATAGACTCCCATAACTCCCACATACTCCCATAGACTCCCACATACTTCCATAGACTCCACAACTCCCACATACTCCCATAGACTCCCACATACTTACACAGACTCCCACAACTCCCACATACCCGCATACAGACTCCCACATACTTCCATAGACTCCTACATACTCCCATAGACTCCCACATACTTCCATAGACCTCACAACTCCCACATACTCCCATAGACTCCCACATACTTCCATAGACTCCCACAGCTCCCACATACCCTCATAGACTCTTACACATCCTCATAGACTCCTACATACTCCCATAGACTCCCACAACTCCCACATACTCCCATAACTCCCCCACAACTCCCACATACTCCCATAGACTCCCACTACTCACATAGACTCCCACAACCCCACATAATCCCATAGACTCCCACATACTCCCACATACTCCCATAGACTCTTACAACTCCTACTCCCATAGACTCCCAAGGCACACTTCCATAGACTCCCACAATTCCTGAGCATACTCCCCATAGACTCCCACATATCCCATACTCCCATAAACTCCCACAACTCCCACATACTCCCATAGACTCCCACATACTCCCATAGACTCCCCACAACTCCCACATACTCCCACAACTCCCATAGACTCCCACAACTCCCACAACTCCCACATACTTCCATAGACTCCCACAACTCCCACATACTTCCATAGACTCCCACAACTCCCACATACTCCCATAGACTCACAACTCCCACATACTTCCATATAGACTCCCACAACTCCCACAACTCCCACATACTTCCATAGACTCCCACAACTCCCACATACTCCCATAGACTCCCCACAAACTTGGCACATACTTCCATAGACTCCCACAACTCCCACATGCTCCCACATACTTCCATAGACCTCACAACTCCACAACTCCCACATACTCCCATAGACTCCCACAACTCCCACATACTCCCATAGACTCCCACAACTCCCACATACTCCCATAGACTCCCACAACTCCCACAACTCCACATACTCCCACAACTCCCCAACTCCCACATACTCCCATAGACTCCCACAACTCCCACATATTTCCATAGACTCTCCACAACTCCCACATACTCCCATAGACTCCCACATACTCCCATAGACTCCCACAACTCCCACATACTCCCATAGACTCCCACAAATCCCACATACTTCCCTAGACTCCCACAACTCCCACAACTCCTATACTTCCATAGACTCCCACAACTCCCACATACTCCCATAGACTCCCACAACTCCCACATACTTCTATAGACTCCCACAACTCCCACATGCTCCCACATACTTCCATAGACTCCCACAACTCCCACAACTCCCACATACTCCCATAGACTCCCACAACTCCCACATACTCCCATAGACTCCCACAACTCCCACATACTCCCATAGACTCCCACAACTCCCACAACTCCCACATACTCCCACAACTCCCTCAACTCCCACATACTCCCATAGACTCCCACATACTCCCATAGACTTACACAACTCCCACAACTCCCACATACCTCCCATAGACTCCCACATACTCCCATAGACTCCCACAACTCCCATAGACTCCCACACCCCCATAGTCTCCCACAACTCCCATAGACTCCCACAACTCCCACATACTCCCATAGACTCCCACATACCTCCTATAGACTCACATACTCTTCCATAGACTCTGCCAACTCCCACATACTCCCATAGACTCCCACAAACTCCCACATACTCCCCACAACCTGACATACTCCTCTCTATAGACACCCACATTCTCCCAAAAAACTCCCCATTCTCCCATAGACTCCCACAACTCCCAAATTCTCCCATAGACTCCCACATTCTCCCATAGACTCCCACAACTCCCACATACTATAGACTCAGACATACTTCCATAGACTCCCAATAACTCCCACATACTCTCATAGACTCCCACAACTCCCACATACTCCGAGACCCCACATACTCCTATAGACTCCCACATACTTCCATAGACTCCCATAACTCCACATACTCCCATAGACTCCCACAATCACATACTCCCAAAGACTCCTACATACTCCCATAGACTCCCACAACTCCACATACCATAGACCTCAAAACTCCCACATACTCTCATAGACTCCCACAACTCCCACATACTCCCATAGACTCCCACATACTTCTATAGACTCCCACAACTCCCACATACTCCCCATAGACTCCCACATACTTCCATAGACTCCCACATACTTCCATAGACCTCAAAACTCCCCACATACTCCATAGACTCTACATACTTCCATAGACTCCCACAACTCCCACAAACTCCCACCTCACATACTTCCATAGACTCCCACAACTCCCACATACTCCCATAGACTCCCACACATACTCCCATAGACTCCCACATACTCCCATACACTCCCACTACTCCCACAACTCCCACATACTCCCATAGACTCACAACTCCCACATACTCCCATAGACTCTACAACTCCACATACTCCCATAGACTCCCACAACTCCCACAACTCCCACATACTCCCCATAGACTCCCACAACTCCCAGATACTCCCATAGACTCCCACATACTCATGCAACCCCCACAACTCCCACATACTCCCATAGGACTCCCACATACTCCCATAGACTCCCACATACTCCCATAGACTCCCACATACTCCCACATACACTCCCACTACTCCCACAACTCCCACATACTCCCATAGACTCCCACAACTCCCACATACTCCCATAGACTCCCACAACCCCCACATACTCCCATAGACTCCCACAACTCCCACAACTCCCACATACTCCCATAGACTCCACAACTCCCAGATACTCCCATAGACTCCCACATACTTCCATAAACTCCCACAACTCCCACATACTCCCATAGACTCCCACATACTCCCATAGAATTCCCACATACTCCCATAGACTCCCACAACTCCCACAACTCCCACATACTCCCATAGACTCCCATAACTCCCACATACTCCCATAGACTCCCACAACTCCCACATACTCCCATAGACTCCCACAACTCCCACAACTCCCACATACTCCCATAGACTCCCACAACTCCCACATACTCCCATAGACTCCCACATACTCCCATAGACTCCCCACAACTCCCACATACTCTCATAGACTCCCACAACTCCCACATACTCCCATAGACTCCACAACTCCCACATACTCTCATAGACTCCCAAAACTCCCACATACTCTCATAGACTCCTAATAACTCCCACATACTCCCATAGACTCCCACATACTTCCATAGACTCCCACAGCTCCCACATACTCCCATGGACTCCCACAACTCCCACATTCTCCCATAGACTCCCACAACTCCCACATACTCCCATAGACTCCAAAACTCCCACATGCTCCAATAGATTCCCACAACTCCCACATACTCCCCATAGACTCACACAACTCCCACATACTCCCATAGACTCCCACAACTCCCACATACTCCCATAGACTCCCACAACTCCCACATACTCCCAGACTCCCACAACTCCCACATACTCCCATAGACTCCCACAACTCCCACAACTCCCACACATACTCCCATAGACTCCCACAACTCCCACATACTCCCATAGACTCCACATACTCCCATAGACTCGAACAACTCCCACATACTTTCATAGACTCCCACACATCTTCATAGACCCCACAACTCCCACATACTCTCATAGACTCCTACATACTCTCCATAGACTCCCACAACTCCCACATACTCTCATAGACTCTTACATACTTCTATAGACTCCCACAACTCCTACATACTTCCATAGACTCCCACAACTCCCACATTCTCCCATAGTCTCCCACAACTCCGACATACCCCATAGACTCCCACATTCTCCCATAGACTCCCCACAACTCCTGACATACTCCCATAGACTCCTACATTCTCCCATAAACTCCCACAACTCCGACATACTCCCATAGACTCCCTACATTCTCCCCATAGACTCCCACAACTCCGACATACTCCCATAGACCTCACATTCTCCCATAGACTCCCACATTCACCCATAGACTCCCAATAACTCCCACATTCTCCCATAGACTCCCACATTCTCCCATAGACTCCAACTCCCACATACTTCCATAGACTCCCACAACTCCCACATACTCCCATAGACTCCCACAACTCCCACATACTCCCATAGACTCCCACAACTCTCATAGACTCCCACAACTCCCACATACTCCCATAGACTCCCACAACTCCCACATACTCCCATAGACTCCCACATACTCCCATAGACTCCCACATACTTCCATAGACTCCCACAACTCCCACATACTCCCATAGACTCCCACATACTTCCATAGACTCCCACATACTTCCATAGACTCCTCACAACTCCCACATACTCCCATAGACTCCCACATACTTCCATAGACTCCCACAACTCCCACATACTCCCATAGACTCCCACATACTTACAGACTCCCACAACTCCCACATACTCCCATAGACTCCCACATACTCCCATAGACTCCCACATACTCCCATACACTCCCCACTACTCCCACAACTCCCACATACTCCCATAGACTTCCACAACTCCGACATATTCCCATAGACTCCTACAACTCCCACATACTCCCATAGACTCCCACAACTCCCACAACTCCCACATACTCCCATAGCCTCCCACAACTCCCAGATACTCCCATAGACTCCCACATACTTCCATAAACTCCCACAACTCCCACATACTCCCATAGACTCCCACATACTCCCATAGACTCCCTACATACTCCCATAGACTCCCACAACTCCCACATACTCCCATAGACTCCCATAACTCCCACATACTCCCATAGACTCCCACAACTCCCACATACTCCCATAGACTCCCACAACTCCCACATACTCCCATAGACTCCCACATACTCCCATAGACTCCCACAACTCCCACATACTCTCATAGACTCCCACAACTCCCACATACTCCCATAGACTCCCACAACTCCCACATACTCTCAGACTCCCAAAACTCCCACATACTCTCATAGACTCCCACAACTCCCACATACTCCCATAGACTCCCACATACTTCCATAGACTCCCACAGCTCCCACATACTCCCATGGACTCCCACAACTCCATACATTCTCCCATAGACTCCCTCACAACTCCCACATACTCCTGCTAGACTCCCAAAACTCCCACATGCTCCAATAGACTCCCACAACTCCCACATACCCCCATAGACTCACACAACTCCCACATACTCCCATAGACTCCCACAACTCCCACATACTCCCATAGACTCCCACAACTCCCACATACTCCCATAGACTCCCACAACTCCCACATGCTCCCATAGACTCCCACAACTCCCACATACTCCCATAGACTCCCAAATACTCCTATAGACTCGAACAACTCCCACATACTCTCATAGACTCCCACATACTCTCATAGACTCTACGTCTCCCACATTCTCTCAGACTCCCACATACTCAGACTCCTACGTAACTCCCACATACTCTCATAGACTTTTACATACTTCTATAGACCTCACAACTCCCACATACTTCCATAGACTCCCCACAACCCCAGCACTCTCCCATAGTCTCCCACAACTCCGACATACTCCCATAGACTCCCACATTCTCCCATAGACTCCCACAACTCCGACATACTCCCATAGACTCCCACATTCTCCCATAAACTCCCACAACTCCGACATACTCCCATAGACTCCCACATTCTCCCATAGACTCCCACAACCTGACATACTCCCATAGACTCCCACATTCTCCCATAGACTCCCACATTCACCCATAGACTCCCACAACTCCCACATTCTCCCATAGACTCCCAATACTTCTCCTCCCATAGACTCCCACAACTCCCACATACTTCCATAGACTCCCACAACTCCCACATACTCCCATAGACTCCCACAACTCCCTGAAGACATACTCCCATAGACTCCCACAAACTTCCATAGACTCCCACAACTCCCACATACTCCCATAGACTCCCACAACTCCCCATATATTCCCATATAGACTCCCACATACTCCCATAGACTCCCACATACTTCCATAGACTCCCACAACTCCCACATACTCCCATAGACTCCCACAATTCCCACATACTCCCATAGACTCCCACAACTCCCACATACTCCCATAGACTCCCACAACTCACATAGAGACTCCCACAACTCCCAAAACTCCCACATACTTTCATAGACTCCCACATAATTCCCACAACTCCCACAACTCCCACAACTCCCATAGACTCCCTACATACTCCCCATAGACTACCACAACTCCCACAACTCCCATAGACTCCACAACTCACATACTCCCATAGAAGCCCACATACTCCCATAGACTCCCACAACTCCCACAACTCCCACAACTCCCATAGACTCCTACATACTCCCATAGACTCCCACAACTCCCACAACTCCCATAGACCCCCACAACTCCCATAGACTCCCACATACTTCCATAGACTCCCACAAATCCCACATACTCCCATAGACTCCCACATACTTCCATAGGCTCCCACATACTCTCCCCCATAGACTCCCATAACTCCCACATACTCCCATAGACTCCCACATACTTCCATAGACTCCCACAACTCCCACATACTCCCATAGACTCCCACATACTTACATAGACTCCCACAACTCCCACATACTCGCATAGACTCCCACATACTTCCATAGACTCCCACATACTCCCATAGACTCCCACATACTTCCATAGACTCCCACAACTCCCACATACTCCCATAGACTCCCACATACTCTCCATAGACTCCCACAGCTCCCACATACTCCCATAGACTCTTACATACTCCCATAGACTCCCACATACTCCCATAGACTCCCACAACTCCCACATACTCCCATAACTCCCACAACCCCACATACTCCCATAGACTCCCACATACTCCCCATAGACTCCCCACAACCCCACATAATCCCATAGACTCCCACATACTCCCACATACTCCCATAGACTCTTACAACTCCCACATACTCCCATAGACTCCCACATACTTCCATAGACTCCCACAATTCCCACATACTCCCATAGACTCCACAATTCCCACATACTCCCATAGACTCCCACACAACTCCCACATACTCCCATAGACTCCCACATACTCCCATAGACTCCCACAACTCCCACATACCTCCCACAACTCCCATAGACTCCCACAACTCCCACAACTCCCACATACTTCCCCCATAGACTCCCACAACTCCCACATACCTCCATAGACTCCCACAACTCCCACATACTCCCATAGACTCCCACTCCCACATACTTCCATAGACTCCCACAACTCCCACAACTCCCACATACTTCCATAGACTCCCACAACTCCCACATACTCCCATAGACTCCCACAACTCCCACATACTTCCATAGACTCCCACAACTCCCACATGCTCCCAAGGCTACTCTCCATAGACTCCCACATCTCCCACAACTCCCACATACTCCCATAGACTCCCACAACTCCCACATACTCCCATAGACTCCCACAACTCCCACATACTCCCATAGCTCCCACAACTCCCACAACTCCCACATACTCCCACAACTCCCTCAACTCCCACATACTCCCATAGACTCCACAACTCCCACATATTTCCATAGACTCCCACAACTCCCACATACTCCCATAGACTCCCACATACTCCCATAGACTCCCACAACTCCCACATACTCCCATAGACTCCCACAACTCCCACATACCTCCATAGACTCCCACAACTCCCACAACTCCCACATACTCTCATAGACTCCACAACTCCCACATACTCCCATAGACTCCCCACAACTCCCACATACTTCCATAGACTCCCACAACTCCCACATGCTCCCAATATTACCCCCATAGACTCCCACAACTCCCACAACTCCCACATACTCCCATAGACTCCCACAACTCCCACATACTCCCATAGACTCCCACAACTCCCACATACTCCCATAGACTCCCACAACTCCCACAACTCCCACATACTCCCACAACTCCCTCAACTCCCACATACTCCCATAGACTCCCACATACTCCCATAGACTCCCACAACTCCCACAACTCCCACATACTCCCATAGACTCCCACATACTCCCATAGACTCCCACAACTCCCATAGACTCCCACAACTCCCATAGTCTCCCACAACTCCCATAGACTCCCACAACTCCCACATACTCCCATAGACTCCCACATTCTCCCATAGACTCCCATAACTCCGATAGACTCCCACAACTCCCACATACTCCCATAGACTTTCACATACTCCCATAGACTCCCACAACTCCCACATACTCCCATAGACTCCCACATACTCTCATAGACTCCCAAAACTCCACATACTCTCATAGACTCCCACAACTCCACATACTCCCATAGACTTACATACTTCATAATAGACTCCCACAGCTCCCACATACTCCCATGGACTCCCACATACTCCCATAGACTCCCACAAACTCCCATAGACTCCCACAACTCCCACATACTCCCATAGACCCACAACTCCCACATACCCCATAGACTCCCACAACTCCCACATACTCTCATAGACTCCCACATACTCTCATAGACTCCCACAACTCCTATAGACTCCCATACTCCCATAGACTCCCACAACTCCCACATACTCATAGACTCCCACATACTTCCATAGACTCCCCACAACTCCCACATACTCCATAGACTCCTGCCATGCTCCCACATACTCCCATAGACTTCATAACTCCCACATACTCTCATAGACTCCACATACTCCCATAGGATCCACAACTCCCCACATACTCTCATAGACTTCCACATACTTCCATAGACTCCTACAACTCCCACATACTCCCATAGACTCCCACATGCTCCCACATACTCTCATAGACTCTCACAACTCCTATAGACTCCCACAATCCCCACATACTCCCATAGACTCCCACAACTCCCACATATCCCATAGACTCCCACATACTTATAGACTCCCACAACTCCCACATACTCCCATAGACTCCCACATACTCCCCATAGACTCCACAACTCCCACATACTCCCATAGACTCCTACAACTCCCACATACTCCCATAGACTCCTACATGCTCCCACATTGATGATGATGTATTTGATTAGACTCAGGTATAATTCAGTTTATCAAGATAAGTCTTAAATGTATAAAATTCAATGATAATGTAATCACAAAATTTCTTTTTAAAAATGTGTCGATTACTTATGTTAGTTATTGCGTTGATTGTTTATATTAGTTAATTTGTTGATTGTTTATATTAGTTAATGTTGATTTTCTCTATTAGTTAATATGTTGATTGTTTATATTAGTTAATGCGTTGATTGTTTATATTAGTTAATGCGTTAATTGTTTATATTAGTTCATGCGTTGATTGTTTATATTAGTTAATGTGTTGATTGTTTTATTAGTTAATACGTTGATTTTCTCTATTAGTTAATGTGTTGATTGTGTATATTAGTTAATGCGTTAATTATTTATATATAAGTTTATGCGTTGATTATTAGTTAATGTGTTGATTGTTTATATTAGTTAATACGTGGATTTTCTCTATTAGTTAATGTGTTGATTGCTTATATTAGTTCATGCGTTGATTGTCTGTGGCTTAATTATCTTACCTCTAAATTAACGTTTAATTATATAAAACTAAATGCATGCTGGGCAGACCGCATAAATACTTATTACATTTGCCTTTGTCTAAACTCAGCCAATAATTCATTTCAATGTCATATTTCAAAAAAGACAACAGACATGTGTACTTATGGAGATTACATTTTCCTTCAATGTTTAAATACATAAAAGGTTTTGTTGGAAATTGTTTTGTTTTTTTGGTCTGTTTGTTTTTTCATATATATATATATATATATATATATATATATATATATATATATATATATATATATATATTTAGGTTAAAGTGCTCGTAAACTGATAGAAAACCAGTGCCAGACATCCAATAAACAACAAACTAGACTTGCATCATAAAGTAGACAAAACTAAATTAACCAACCAGAGAGTGAAACACTAACTAGTGCATTCCGCACGGCTACAGTAAACTACACTAACCATTAAAATATTCAAGAAGTGACCCGAAACTATTGTAATACCCAGAGTAAGTAAAATTGTTGAGAGGAAACGGACTCCAGTCGAGCACAAGGTGGTCAGCAATAAATGTCTACAACATAGGAACAACCAGACAAAATAATAATATTTGTACTACATTGACGCAAGAAAGAGCAAAGTTCAAGTCAGTAAACACAGAAAATAAAAAATCACAGTCAATTACAAAAAAAGGTCAAAGAGCTGAAACAAAAAAAACCGAAATGAACTGAATACATAAAGACAAATATATTGTCAATGGTGTAATATAGACATGAATACCAAAAGGCAACAGGATGTCAAATGTAAAGATAGACATGAATACATAAAGGCAACAGGATGTCAAATGTGTAAGATAGACATGAATACATAAAGGCAACAGGATGTCAAATCTGTAATATAGACATGAATACATAAAAGGCAACAAGATGTCAAACCTGTAATATAGACATGAATACATAAAGGCAACAGGATGTCAAATCTGCAATATAGACATGTATATATATACAAGCAACTGGATGTCAAAGGTCGCTGTAATATAGACATCAAAATATATTCTGGGGTAGGGGGGCGTAATTTTGCCATTACCTGAAATATCTAAGATGGCTAAGCAGTTTGGACGGAACATCATACAACAAATAATACATATACGAATACATTAATTCATCAAGTGTCTCTATGCACTATCTTCCCGGGCAACGCCGGTACAACTGCACCTATTATTATAAATACACTTCATCTGACAGTCATGCCTAATGTTACAAATCATCAACACATGTTCACCAATCTGTAGCCGTCCAGTAATATCCTTGCCGGTCATTTGTCTCCTAACAGATGCACTCGTTGAGTTATGTGAACCTCAAAGTGACCCGGATATTGTTTACCTTACTGTTTAATGATTCTGAAATCAGGGGCTACAGCGTTAATTTATACAAGACATTAAGAAATGTTTTTATCACACCATTGGACATGTTTCTGTCGCTCAAAGAAAGAAACTAGAAATAAATGTTTTCACTCTGTGATGGCAAGTGGACATATTCATCAAATTAATTTGTGAGAGTAAATAGGTCAAAGGTTAAGTTGCGCCTCACATGGTGGATGCTCTTTTTCGAAATCTCTCCTCATAGATAGATAGATAGATAGATAGATAGATAGATAGATAGATAGATAGATAGATAGATAGATAGATAGATAGATGCCTGTTGTTCACAGCAGGAAATATAAAGTTAAACTAGACGATAGAGCTACAAGAAGTGGATGAAATTCGTGTATCATTTTTAAGTTTAACTGCTGAACCTTGTGCGTAATGTCAAGTCATTAATTAACAGTTCGCAGAGGTGGATTTAAAGCGACGAGCGCACCGAATATGTGTCCAGGGCTCCTGAATATTTAGCCCAACAAAGCCCAACTGTAAACCCTATGATACATCTCTCGTATTTTAGAGGGCCCAATATTTATTTTTGCGCTCTTGGCCTTAACTGACATATGTCAACCTCTGATGGCTCAAGTATGTGTGTAAGAATAGACATAAGTCAACCTCTCTGATGGCTCAATTATGTGTGTAAGAATAGACATAAGTCAACCTCTGATGGCTCAAGTGTGTGTGTAAGAATAGACATAAGTCAACCTCTGATAGCTCAAGTATGTGTGTAAGAATAGAGGAAGCGTGACTAGTGGTTCACTGGTGTGTTGTCAGAGGTGGTGGAGATGGACAGTGGCTAGTTTAAAAGGATAAAAAAAGAAATATCGGCTTGAATGACGTCTGATTCCACAAAAAAACAACTGGCAATGCTTAATTGTGTTGTGGCGCCTCAATAGAAAATACATTTTTTAAAACCACTGAATCCTTTATTTGTTTATAGTCTGGTTTCATCTTCTTCACTGTTCTATCTTTTAGTCTGCGAGTTTATCTGTTAATACCCAATAGACAAGTTTAAACTGGTATTGTTGGTGAAACAGCCAAATGAACGATTGCCTAGGGGGAAAACAGTGTTAGACCTATGAAGTTCTTATAAGTAGGAGATGTTTTATCGCTAGAGTTGAAACTGTCATATAGAGCCGTCTGGGACGGTGATGAGGGTAGGGGACATAATGCACTAAGTAGAAAACATATCATGATCAGGAAACACCATCATGCTATTTTCAAGGAGTGTCTGAGGGAAATTTGAGATTTGATAAGAAAAATTAGTTTTTCGCACTGCAAATAACTGAAAATTCTGTATGAAACTGTCTGAATATAAGAATTAGCCATTTTCGTTTATCGTACTTTCTCTATTTCTCCGTTTTCGCTGCACCCGTGAAAATTTGAAAACATTAACATCTAGCAAAGATACAATCATGAGACTTTTAACCATTTCATCTCAGATTCAAATGTTTACGTTTCCGTGTCAAATTTAAAAGAAAAAGTTTTTAAACGAATGCATGTCGCCTGTAAAGCTCAAGGGTGACAACCTTTCTGCAGCCGGTAGCTAAAGGAGGACAACCTTTCTGCAGCCTGTAGCTTAAGGGTGGACAACTTTCGTATAAACAACATTAGACATAAATAAATCAAGGAACTTTAATGAACCTACTTATCAATGACTATTCTGAGTTCACCTATTTGTATGTAATAAGGCAAGGCGTGGTAAAGGGTTGGTGGTTTTATAACACAAGTCACTATTTAATGACCTTGGCTGCGAAGATTTGAAGACTGAACATCGCTCCTTGATAGTATTCCACTTTGATAGTAATCCACTTTGATAGTAATTCACTTTGAAAGTACTCCACTTTGATAGTACTCCACTTTGATAGTAGCCTACTCCACTCTTTGATAGTACTCCACCTTGAACGTACTCCAATTTGATAGTACTCCACTTGATAGTACTCCACCTTGAACGTACTCCACTTTGATAGTACTCCACTTTGATAGTACTCACCTTGAACGTACTCCACTTTGATAGTACCTCCACTTTGAGTACTCCACCTTGAAAGTACTCCACTTTGATAGTACTCAATTTGATAGTTCTAAAATTTGATAGTACTCCACTTTGATAGTACTCCACCTTGAAAGTACTCCACTTTGATAGTACTCCACTTTGATAGTATTCCAATTTGACAGCACTCCACTTTGATAGTACTCCACTTTGATAGTATTCCAATTCTTGATAGTACTCCATTTTGATAGTACTTCCACTTTGATAGTACTCCACTTTGATAGTAATCCAATTTGATAGTACCAATTTGATAGTACTCCACTTTGATAGTATTCCAATTTGATATTACTCCACTTTGATAGTACTCCACTTTGATAGTACTCACTCTTGATAGTACTCCACCTTGAAAGTACTCCACTTGATAGTACTCCACTTTGATTATTTTGATGCACAACCACCCAACTGTCTTTAAATGTGTATTTTAGTTTGAGTGTGTTTGCTAGGCTTTGTGAGTGTGTGTGCTAGGGTGTTTGATTCATGGAGAATTTGTATGATCAATGTGTTTAAAAGGTCACACAACATTTATTCTCGCCGAACTTATTTATTTTGAAAGGCTGCTTGTTGTCTTTAAGTCCGCTGTTGCCCTTCCCCTGCTAAAGTTTTTACTTCACTGTTCTTGAAATAAAGTCTAAACTTTAAACTCAATTCAAGCTGTTATTATATTTAAATGGAAAAGATGAGTACTTCAAAGACAACTATCAAATTTCAAAGTAATATTGATAACCTCAATTACGAAGTGAGCTATGGTGGTTTAAAAAATATCATGGTTTCTTCTCGATTTTTTTTATTGTTTTCATGGCAACGAGAAGAACAGACTGAATCCACGACGTCTTACTGAACTAATCATTTCTTTCTTTTTGGCAGAGTAAATGCCTCTGTCATTAGGAATAACTATGCAATTGAAGTGACTCTAATATGGTGTATGATTCCGAGATTTCTATGAGACAAAATTTCTTCACTGGCCAACATTATATCGGTAAAATATGTTCTGGTATTATGTCCCATGTAAGTATAAGATGATTATATTGATAGACAATTGGAACTATGTCATATCTTGTGGTCTTTTCGAACCGATGATGTTAATATTGATAGACAATTGGAACTAGCTATATCTGTGTCATATCTTGTGGTCTTTCTGAATAGATGATATTAATATTGATAGACAATTGGAACTGTGTCATATCTTGTGTGTCATATCTTATGGTCTTTCTGAACAGATGATGTTTATATTGATAGACAATTGGAATATGTCATATATATTGAGTTCATTCTGAATAGATGATGTTTTGTTTGGTGGTGTCTTCTGTTGTACTTCTTAAAGACGCTCACACACTCATGTCACAGAAGTAGACAGTTTTCTCCCAACAAGTGGGGAAACAGTATTTAGCAGTCCATTCTGTCATTTAAAATTACGACATTCATTCTCAATATTTCTTTTTTTGGCAGCACTCATGGTTAAATCAAAGTCTTTTGCTTTTAATTAAAAGCAGTTGCAAATAGGAATGTTTACAATTAATGTCTAGTAATCACTAACATTCTGGAGCCATAAAACCGATTTAATATCCCTAGATTTGAATCAAATAGTCGAAATAAAATTTCAAAAATATTGCGAAAACTCTAAACAAAGAAAAAAATTAACATCGACATAGGATAGCAATATGTACATGCATACGGTCGGCATAACATACTCTGCCGGACCGCAATCGACCCGCGGGACGTAGTTTGCCCACCCCTGTGATAGGCAACTGAAATTGTTGTGCATCGAGTGAGATCCAAATATTAGTATGAGGTACTATCTCTTTACCCTCATTACCAAAATCTGTAGCTATTGCGACAACAGCTCTTGCACCGTCCATTCTACATCTAAGTCAAGATCATCGCTAGGTATTGACAGTAGAGATACCACGGGAGAACTGAAGAAGCAGCCACATTAAATTGAGCACAGGGTCATAGCTACAGATGATTATTGTGTCATGAGAAGATTTGTTTCTAATCGTTTAAAAAGTAATGAGTCTAATCGCCTCACCTTCTATTATATCTGTCAGCTGTCCTAATAAATTTGTCTGACCAAGTGATTATATGTATACAGGTGGAGTGTGTAACGCTACAACTCAAGAAGGGCAGCAGGGTATAAAAAAAGCTAAACTGAGCTAAGAAATAAAAATGAATCGATAGAAATGGAAATAGAGGTGTCCCTGGGCAGATTTAGGAGGAGGGAGGAGAGAGGGGCAGACAGATCTGAAATGGGGGGAGGACAATATGGAGAGAAACTGGGGAAATATAAAACATGGAACAGAATCAGGATAAATAAAAGAAAACAAAACAACAGCACATTAAAGTCATAGTGAAATGTTCATGTCAGGGTATTATTAGATGAACTAACTTTTTTTCGAAGTTATCTTTCTTGTACGTCACTGGGATCTGAATTTTCCTTTTTAAAAAAATCACTAACCTACATTTTGCATTCTTTTCTGACCGCATAAAGTGAAACGAAAAAAAAACTGGTTTTAACGTTGTTGTTTATTTTTTTAATTTTGTTAGAGAGACAACTTTGTGTTGAACATGTAACAGGATGTCTCGACTGAAAATACGTTACAATGGGGGCATCTTATTGCGTTACTGAAATATGATGATACTAGCTATGGGGAAATCTTATTGGAGGCTACTGAAATATGATGATACTATTATGTGGGGAAATCTTACTGGAGCCTACTGAAATATGATGATACTAGCTATGGGGAAATCTTTATTGAGGCTACTGAAATATGATGATACTAGCTATGGGGAAATCTTATTGGAGCCTACTTTGTTATGATGATACTAGCTATGTAAAATCTTATTGGAGGCTACTGAAATATGATGATACTAGCTATGGGGAAATCTTATTGGAGGCTACTGAAATATGATGATACCAGCTATGGGGAAATCTTATTGAGGCTACTGAAATATGATGATACTAGCTATGGGGAAATCTTACTGAGCCTACTGAAATATGATGATACTAGCTATGGGGAAATCTTATTGGAGGCTACTGAAATATGATGATACTAGCTATGGGGAAATCTTATTGAGGCTACTGAAATATGATGATACTAGCTATGGGGAAATCTTATTGGAGGCTACTGAAATATGATGAAATCTTATTGGAGGTTACTGAAATATGATGATACTAGCTATGGGGAAATCTTATTGAGGCTACTGAAATATGATGAAATCTATTGGAGGCTACTGAAATATGATGATACTTAGCTATGGGGGAAATTTTATTGGAGGCTACTGAAATATGATGAAATCTGATTGGAGGCTACTGAAATATGATGATATTAGCTAGGGGGAAAAATCTTATTGGAGGCTACTGAAATATGATGAAATCTTATTGGAGGCTACTGAAATATGATGATACTAGCTATGGGGAAATCTTATTGGAGGCTACTGAAATATGATGAAATCTTATTGGAGGCTACTGAAATATGATGATACTGCCATGGGGAAATCTTATTGGAGGCTACTGAAATATGATGATACTAGCTAGGGGAAATCTTATTGGAGGCTACTGTAACGAGGGTGAAGAAGTGGAGATCCCAATTTGGAATCATTGTTGTTGCTGTGTTTTTAATACATTTATATAAATCCACAGTCACCAATTTTTAAGCCACACTCATTCAAATATTTGGCTTGATCTATCCAATATGTATTGTTCCTTTAATATATAGGTCATATTGCTCCATTCAATACTTCACAGTGCTCTGCACTTGGCAAACGACTGATTTATTCTAATTAAAGTAGAAGACAACGAAGATTCTATCTACATTTAGTAGCTAATCGGCATATTTCTGTCAGGCCTCATACCTGCATATAATTAGTGTGACGTCAACGATGTAAAATACAAATGTTGCAGTTTAGACCTAATGTAATTTTCTTTGATTTTTAGATTACTAATGAGTAACTATTACTCCAAATAGAAAAGAGTCATGAAACTATATCTAATTTTATTAAAATCATTTAGTATCTCTTCATTTGCTTTCTCTAATACACATGATTTTTTGTGTTGGTTGAGACATCCAAAGACACAGTAAATAGAACAACTGTATACACAAGACATCAAAAGATTTAGTAAAATACTAACTGTATACACAAGACATCAAAAGGCACAATAAATAGATTAACTGTATACACAAGACATCAAAAGACATAGTAAACAGATTAACTGTATACACAAGACATCAAAAGACATAGTAAATAGATTAACTGTATACACAAGACATCCAAAGACACAGTAAATCTGGAAGCTCTCAGTCTCTATCTCCAGCTTATTTCAAATTTAGAACAGTAAAATCAATCAATTTAACTTTGACGATTTCCAGATGTGTCAGAATTTTATGCAAAAACACGTCCCGTCCATGTTTGTATTCGTTTTAAAATCATAACAGGAAATAAATGTGCACAATGTGCACTGCACATGTTGAGAATTGTCTTTGTGTTTGAATATGAATACTCTAGTCTGTACTGTTCAATATAATATGAATACACTAGTCTGTACTGTTCAATATAATATGAATACACTAGTCTGTACTGTTCAATATAATATGAATACACTAGTCTGTACTGTTCAATACATTATGAATACTCTAGTCTGTACTGTTCAATATATTATAAATCCATTTACATGAGTGCATAACTCACAATATTACGTATACAATAACACAGATCCAACATTTAGACTGAAGTCTATCTTCTTTGTTAGACATTCATTAGAAAGTAATAAAAACAGCTCCCCATTGGGCATTAAGAGATGATAAATGTTGGTCTCTGCATGACAAACTGGCAGAGAACAATTAGTTCAACTGTCCAGTCGACTAGAGATAGTTTGTGTGCAAATGTGGCCAGCTTCATATAAAGTACATCCTCATCAATAAACAGAGTTGTATGTCCATTCTGAAGCTCAATGCCATGTGATTTGTTAGATTGTCATTAGATTATCTACTGCCATATGGGAATGTTATTCTGTCATAGATTTTCAACTGTCACAGGGGAATGTTTTGTTATTACCAAATTACCAAAATTATCAATGGTCGCGTGGGGATGTTAAATTTTCTATCACAAAAAAATCAAATGTCATATGTGATGTTATGTTTTCATTAAATAACTAAATGTCATATGGGATGTTATATTGTCTTAAAAAAACAATGGTCATATGAGATGTTAAATTGTCATCACATTACTAAATGTCATATGGAATGTTATATTGTCATCAAGATAACTAACCAAATATCATATGGGATGTTATATTGTCATCACATAACCAATCGTCAAATGGGATGTTAAATTGTGATCACAACCAAGTTTCACATGGATGTTATATTGTCATCACATAACCAGTTTCATATGGGATGTTATATTGTCAATACATAGCCAATCATCAAATGGGTTATAAAATTGTTATCACGTCAATTGTCACTGGTCATAAGAAAATGTTCGCTCATTGTGTGGTTTTTTCCTTCGTTTTGATTCCCGGTATTTGTTTTTAAAACATCCGCAATTGTTTTTTTTACAAACAATTTGTCTCCTTTTCAGTTAATTGAACATTGTGTCGGACTCAGTCTAGCGGAACAATCAAAACATTGATTTTTGTTTTCTTTTTTTTGGGAGGGGGAGGGAGACATATAGAGAATTTTTTCAAATATTAAATATATCACAGATCTAGCAGTCATAGACATCAATCTGTTCCACTGTGATGTGAGAAGTCCCTGTAAGGATGAGATGAAATTCACCAAAAGATCCTGTAAACCACTAATGGGACGGTTTTTATGGTGCCTCTTTCTTTTCTATCACCACCATAGCCGATAGTGCAATGTCCATGGAGGCACCACGGGAGATATAGCGGGGAGATCGAACCAGGTACCTTCAGGTCGACAGTCGAGCGCTTTACCACACGACCATCCGTCCCACGTTCCACTGTGATAGAAACATTGAATGAACAAAATGACCAACTTGTACAGTGGACGGTACATGGCCCCTGATTAACGTACACAATGGTAGTTTTCAAAGATATACAAAAATATTTTTTTAAATAATTTTAAAAGGCTTGAGTTAAAAACAGGTAAAAATAATCTCTTTGGTTTGGATTATAAAATATTTATAGAAATTAATTATATTGACTAAGTAAAATTGTGAACGCCAGAATGGATCCACTCTTACTAGCAATGAATTGAGTTGGCAAGACATACAAAATTAATGTTTAAAATGTGTTCAATTCATTAACACAAGAGTTACTATTTTGGTGAATTTTGCGCAACCAGCAAAAAATGCTGGGGGGGGGGGCTCACATATAGAAAAAATGCTGGGGGCTCACATATATAGAAAAAAGACAGTTTGACAGTCTTTTTAGTAACTTTACATAGTAAAATATGTATTGATGATTGGTCTGGGAGGACTGTCACTCCCGCTCCCCCGGTTGCGCCACTGTGTGTTACCTTTGCTACTGCTGCTTGGGCTATGTAAGGTCGTAATGGGGGAGAGGGTAAAAGGAATCTATATCTGAGTCGTAGTTACTGATTCTCTATTGATAAAGTAGATCAGTGATTCCCTCAGTTTGTGTCGTTATAAAGCAGATCAGTGATTCACTCAGTTTGTCATGTTATAAAGTAGATCAGTGATTCCCTCAGTTTGTGTCGTTATAAAGTAGATCAGTGATTCACTCAGTTTGTGTCGTTATAAAACAGATCAGTGAGTCCTCAGTTAAAGTCGTTATAAAGCAGATCAGTGATTCACTCAGTCTGGGGTGTTGTTATAAAGTAGATCAGTGATTCCCTCAGTTTGTGTCGTTATAAAGCAGATCAGTGATTCACTCAGTTTGTGTCGTTATAAAGCAGTTCAGTGATTCACTCAGTTTGTGTCGTTATAAAGCAGATTAGTGATTCCCTCAGTTTGTGTCGTTATAAAGCAGATCAGTGAGTCCCTCAGTTAGTGTCGTTATAAAGCAGATCAGTGATTCACTCAGTCTGTGTCGTTATAAAGTAGATCAGTGATTCCCCAGTTTGTGTCGTTATAAAGCAGATCAGTGATTCACTCAGTTTGTGTCGTTATAAAGTAGTTCAGTGATTCACTCAGTTTGTATCGTTATAAAGCAGATTAGTGATTCCCCAGTTTGTGTCGTTATAAAGTAGATCAGTGATTCCCCAGTTTGTGTCGTTATAAAGCAGATCAGTGATTCATTCAGTTTGTGTCGTTATAAAGCAGATCAGTGATTCCCTCAGTTTGTGTCGTTATAAAGTAGATCAGTAATTCCGTCAGTTTGTGTCGTTATAAAGCAGATCAGTGATTCACTCAGTTTGTGTCGTTATAAAGCAGATCAGTGATTCACCGTTTGTGTCGTTATAAAGTAGATCAGTGATTCCTCAGTTTGTGCCGTTATAAAGCAGATCAGTGATTCCTCAGTTTGTGTCGTTATAAAGCAGATCAGTGATTCCCCAGTTTGTGTCGTTATAAAGCAGATCAGTGATTCCCTCAGTTTGTGCCATAAAAAGCAGATCAGTGATTCACTCAGTTTGTGTCGTTATAAAGTAGATCAGTGATTCCTCAGTTTGTGTCGTTATAAAGCAGATCAGCGGATTCCCCAGTTTGTAACAATGTTATAAAGCAGATCAGTGATTTACTTAGTTTGTGTCGTTATAAAGCAGATCAGTGATTCACTCAGTTTGTGTCGTTATAAAGCAGATCAGTGATTCCCCAGTTTGTGTCGTTATAAAGCAGATCAGTGATTCCCTCAGTTTGTGTCGTTATAAAGCAGATCAGTGATTCACCATTTTGTGTCGTTATAAAAGCAGATCAGTGATTCACTCAGTTTGTGTCGTTATAAAGCAGATCAGTGATTCATTCAGTTTATGTCGCTGAAATTATAAATGAAGCAGATTGACCATTGTGACTGTACATCAGTAAAACAAACAAACATTTTCTTTATCTCAGAAGTATATAAGAATGTAATCAAGGCATAATGATTACTTGATTACAGGAGTCTAGTATCATATTCTGACATTGGAAGTTCCCTTTCATAATACCAATCTACCTCAGGAATCTTTCTATATATAGATAAACATAGCTCACATTCACATAGATCACATTCACACAGCTCACATTCACATAGCTTACATTCACATAGCTTACATTCACATAGCTTACATTCACACAGCTCACATTCACATAGCTTACATTCACATAGCTTACATTCACATAGCTCACATTCACATAGCTTACATTCACATAGCTTACATTCACATAGATCTCATTCACATAGCTCACATTCACATAGCTCACATTCAGGCTAGCTTACATTCACATAGCTTACATTCACATAGCTTACATTCACGTAGCTTACATTCACGTAGCTTACATTCACGTAGCTTACATTCACACATCTCACATTTACATAGCTCACATTCACATAGTCATAAATATAAATTCGTATAGCTAGAGTCATAATTTCTCCAAAAGAATTCTACAAGGTTGACTGGCATGGAGGTACCACGGTGTACATTAGGAAAATGGAGTCGCAGTGAGTAGAGCCCACAGTCTACTCCATTACTTGCAGGCGTACAACTTCACTGACACCGAGCTATCGGGAACTTATTTATTGCTCCAAATTGGACCCTGCACCCGGCAGAGGCCCTGCAACTTACATTTAGCTTATCACTATCAGTCATGGCTCTTGTCACAGGCTTGAAGAGGGGGGTCTCTGCCAGCATCCGTTAAATTGGGCCTGCAACTCGTAAGGCGTGCCCTGTTAGTTACAGATTCTACTTCGCTGTTTATCATAAATAATAGATAGAATCAATCACCATTGCCACATTATATTCTAGTTCGATTATAATTATTTGAAATATCAAGAAATTTAGTTTTATCGAATGTTGCCAAGATCCTATTAATAAAGAATTCGTTGCATCCATTTTAATTTTTTTAAAAACATCATAAGGGTGAATTAATTTAATAAGCACTCTTAGTAGATATTACATTTAAAAACAGAACATTGTGTTTATGTCAACTTATCGAAATTAACAATTATCATAACTGCCATAATTATGCAGAATGTCTGGAGACATTTACAAATTAAAATAAATACCGTGTTGCATGTCAATTTACCGGATTAAAATGAAAACATAAATTCAAAAAAGGGATTTTTGAGAAAAACAAGTAATTTAAGCCTGCACCGTTTCGACACAGGACGTTTTAGGAGCATTTTCGTGGTATGGGTTTTGATAAATAGAGAGGGGAAGTAAGTCATGTTTAATAACTGTTACAAAATAAATAATGAGTTACGCCCCTTTGTACGCACCTTTGTTAATATAGCTTATATAGTAAAAAACGGTACCTAACGAAGCACCAGTATTCGCCCCTCAGAGGTCAGATCGCGAAATGATGTACACATGGCAGGACAAGACCTACAAAATGATATATACATCATGGATCTAGATTTATGGTTGTTGAGATCTAGGGTGATGACGGACAGACAGACAGACAAAACGGGGACAATAGAGCTTTTTTTCGAAAATGCTCTAAAAATCAGCTGAAGTCCAGTAGGTCAAATGAATCGTTTGTTTAGATATATAGAACAGACGCCATATTGGTTAAATGCAGTACTGCAAAGCATGACCTGTCATTTGTCACGTACATGACTTTGTCAGCCTGCGGGGTCATCATATTTACAAGATTATCGGTTATATTCCTCCTTCAGGTAGAACAAATTAGTCGATAAAGAATAAAATATGTTGTTTGCTTTTTTTTTTTTTAACTTTCTTTTGCTGTCATCTTGACAAGACTTCCCATCGACCCACACCTTCCACACAAGCACGCACATCCCAGGGTCTGTGAGAGACGGCGTCAACGAGTGTAGGCAAATTAATATTCCATTAATGTCACGTGATTACTTCTGTGATATGTTGAGGTCAGTAGATCTCTAGAGTGGACGGCTGGACCTAATGACGTCATCGAAATAATAATAATTGTATGGTGATAGAACGACGCACGCAACTGAATTAGTGAATTAAAGATAGACAGACAGACTTTGTAGATAGATTGACATATAAATGGATTTTATATATATATATATATATATATATATATATAAAGAGAGAGAGAGAGAGACAGAGAGAGAGACAGAGTGAGAGATAGATATAGATAGATAGATAGATAGATAGATAGATAGATAGATAGATAGATAGATAGATAGATAGATAGATAGATAGATAGATAGATAGATAGATAGATAGATCGATAGATAGATAGATAGATAGATAGATAGATAGATAGATAGATAGATAGATAGGATAGGATAGATAGATAGGATAGATAGATAGATAGATAGATAGATAGATAGATAGATATAGACATGCATACATACATATATATATACATACATACATACAAACATACATACATACATACATACTTACATACATACATACATACATTGTATGTGAAATATAACATCCTATAATCTTTTAAATGTAACAATGATTATATAAATTCAACAGACTTTCAACACAGCATACTGAGTCATACCAAGTTACTTTGCTCCAGTGTACACAAAGTAAATTATATGTGAAGCTAGTGGTAACACTGTTTTACCCATTTTGTTCATTATGAGAAATTATTTTTCGAACACATTTTGTTTCCTATTTGAAACGAAGTAATCTATGTATCCCATAATTTTTTCCCCTGAATACATGATTGACTAACCCATTACGGAATGTGATTTCTGTCCTTTTTTTCAAAGGCATAAGTAGGGAGTTGGGTGTGTCGTGTGTTTAGGGAGTTGGGTGTACGTGTGTGAACACTCACCAGGTAAAATATAAACTCTCTCCCACCCCCGCCCACCTCCTTAAATCATTTCTATCTATTTCCCCACTCAACAGTTCTTAAATCATTTCTATCTATTTCACTCAACAGTTCTTAAATCATTTCTATCTATTTCACTCAACAGTTCTTAAATCATTTCTATCTATTTCACTCAACAGTTCTTAAATCATTTCTATCTATTTCACTCAACAGTTCTTAAATCGTTTCTATCTATCTCACTCAACAGTTCTGGCCACAGATGACCTCCTCAATCAAAAACTTTATGGGAGCGAGACGGATCTGGATGCCACCGTGCAGTTCATCATAACTATAGGCCTGGTCGTTTGAAATCCCTCCATAATCATATATCGAGAACAAAGAAGAAGAAGAACAGTTATTAAACTACTTCTATCTATTTCACTCAACAGTTCTTAAACCGTTTCTATCTATTTCACTCAACAGTTCTTTAAATCATTTCTATCTATTTCACTCAACAGTTCTTAAATTATTGCAGTTTTATTTTTTTAAAAACACTTCCTTGATCATTTTTTTATCCAAATGTTCATCAACATCTTGATTGGTTAAATCAGCGGGCTTAGCAAGACTACACTGGCTGTAATTAAAAGATGTATAACTAAATCACAGAATAATATATATATATATATATATATATATATATATATATATATATATAATAGCGATTTGGGTTCTGCGTTAAATCGAAAGTAAAGAATGAATACAATAGTATTCCAGTTTAAAATACAATCATGAAAAAATCGGATCTTCCTGAAACCAAAAAATAACCTAGCCTACCGATCAAGCCTAAGGGGATATAATCCTATGCAAAGGTTTTTGCAAGGGTACAAATAGTTACATATTTTACTGGTTACAAACAGTGGCGCAACCGAGGGGGTTTGAGCCACCCCCCCCTCAGGACCAAATCATCAATACATATTTTACTATATAAAGTTACTAAAAAGACTGTCAAACCATCTTTTTTCAATATGTGAGCGCCCCCCCCCCCCCCAGCATTTTTTGCTGGTTGCGTCACTGGTTATAAAGACAATATTTATCAAAAGAATATTATGTACATTTAACGTGTTTGTTAATATATAATTAAGTACAAATGACATATTTATAAATAAATCAAATTATACAATCAACGTTTCTATCATAAATCACTAAATGCGCAGAAAAGATAAATCAACAACAAATCATTATGTACAATCAATGCAAATATCGATACTGTGTACAATCGGCAAACTGAGTGATGCCGTCCCTGTGTACAATCCACATATATCAGTGGTCCCCAACCTTTTTCTGCCAGACCAGTCGACGTTTGATCAGTTCACCATGACCCTGGGAATGGGGAACGAAGTTGATTATTTAAGGTATCCACAAACCAAAGCGAATTTCGCGTATCTAGGCAGGTCGCGTAATTCGCTCCCTTTCGCGGCAATGTATTTATATGGAGATGCTCAAACAGCGGAGAATTTCCGCGACGGTGCAGAGAAATTTCTTTGCGGCATCGCTTCTTGCATAGTTTTTTCGCGTTTCGCGAGTGTAAACAATCCAAAATGGCTGCCTAGAAACATCGACTCAAATGAAAATCAAGGTTAAAATTGATATAAATGTCTTAAAATTAACAATTAAGACTTACATTTATATATAGAAACATGAATTATATCAAATTATACCAAAAAGTGTTTTTTTCACTTTACTTGTAAAATACAATAACTGTAGAAAATGGATAATAAGAAGAAAATGTCTTGCCAACGTCTTCAACAAAAAAAAAAAAAAAAAAAGAAATTACTAAAAAAATCATTATTTCCGGTCGGCTAACGCACACTTTCGCTTCGCCTAGGTCTAGCGAGGGTTTTTCGCGCTTAGAAAAATCTCACGTGAGAAATAGCGCAGCGGAAAGTTTCGCTTTGGTTTGTGGATACCTTTATAGTTTAGATTGTTTTGATTTACACCGCCACTGCCGCTCACAGCCGCTCAGTTATAGGTTAACTTCTCGTCCGCGGAAATACACAGCAGTAAATAAGAAAGGAAAAAAAAGTTATGTTTTTTTCGCGGCCCAGTGCTATTTTGATCCACGGACCGGTACCGGTCTGAGGCCCGTGGGCTGGCAAACACTGACATAAATAATTGGCCATGTTGAATCTCGAGTGTCGCCATGGAGACACGTAACATTTAACTATGCGGAGCGCAGGGGAAAAAATCCATTTGTAAATAATTTAAGCACTTCTCCATCAAAAATAAGTCAGAAATGCGCATCATCATTAATCCAAAAATATTTATCGTCTGCTGTGATAAAAAAGTCATAAATAAAATATTAACATTATATGTTATGAATAAATTTTAATAAATTTACGGCTAAGAGACTTTGTTTCGTCTAAGTAATGCAGGTGTGTTGTTTTAAGGAACTGATTTATAAATCTACCATTTTAAAGTGGTCGAGTGGTGTAGAGCGCTTGACTGTCGAAACGTAGGGTTCTGGGATCGAATCTCAGAACCTTGGGACTTTTTCAGGTCCTGCTGAATGTCCCCAAGTCCAATCTTTATTATATATATATATATATATATATATATATATATATATATATATATATATATATATATATATATATTAGGTAATTCAAAAAAAAAATTTTTTCGATTTTTCTAAATTTAAGGCCCGTATTATGTTCTGCCAGAAACAAAAAGGGTTTTCAGAAAATGAATTCAATCGTGAAATATTTAGGGGTTGCGCAAAGGCAATGAAAACATCGATTTGGTACTAAATAGTAATTTAATGGTTTATGTTAATTGTTTAGTGTTAAAAATATGAAATAACAACCTCAAAACAAATAAAATAATAGAATGCAACAGAGCAAAGTGTTTACTATATATGGACGTCATATTCACTGACTGCTTTTTGCCAGTCCATTAACCACTGTGGTCTTCGTTGCATCCGATATAATCGTCGGTGTTCTTGCAGCACCTTAAGGAAGAATTGCTTCAACCTTTTCTGCATGTTTTTATTTATTGTTGTTGCTCCATGTTTGTGAGGACATTTCCAGGAATGAATATGGCACACCAAGAATGGAGAAAATGCCTTTGTATTGTTTGTACAAAGAAGCTGATGGGCTGGTCTGCATAGAATCCATTGGAATCAAGACGCTGAGATCGATTTGTAGATCCGGGTTTTTCTTGCATATTTTTAAGCATCTGAACCTTTGGTTGGGATCATATATTTTCATAAAAAAAGCGAGGTTTACTGTAATTTTACTTAGATGTACTTATATATGTCGGACTGGAAAGCTTTTATTGCTGCTTTTCCAATAACTGAATTAACGGAGTTATATTTTTCTAAATCCTTCATATATTGTAGGTCATTTAATGGCACCCTTTTGCTGGTTGTGGGGCTTGAAACCACAGTTTCATATAATTACTGGAAACAAAACAGAGGAACTGAAACAGTCCTTGTTCTTCAGAAGGCCTCACCTTAAACTGCTTCTTGAACATCCACATCTTATAGTAATAAATTATTCTTGCCATCCAACGTGCTCTGTGTACAGCTCCTGGGGCATGGAAATGAATCCCACGTGGTGGTGTTCCTCCAAGAAATATGACAGCAAGTTCCAAAATTCTCTGTAATCATCTCGTGAGTGACGAATTTGAAGATTGTCATTTGCAAACCGGCAATGTGCTCTCTTGGAAAAGGTTCACTTCAGTCATCCCATCTGCAGTATCATAGGATCCCTTCTCCATAAAATGCCACTGCTCTTTAAATCGTTTGAAAGTGAAATATCAGGTCCAGATGAGGGCCCACTTATTTTCAATAGAACACTTTTTCCAGAACAATTTCCATCATATGGTGGCGGCAAGCAAGATGAATAAGACTGCGTTTTCAAACAGCTTTTCAATTAAAACACATGCCCTTTTTGGAATCCCCAGTGTTACTTGCTGTTGTGTAAAAACTTATGTTACTACTTTTTCACAAATGTCCAAGACCTTAGACATTCAACTACAGCTTGGAGTTTGACTGTCACCTGTCCCTGAAGTCTCTGGTACACCTAGCAAGCACTCTATTCGCAGTCCCGTTACAATCACTGGCAATATCTCAACATTCTCCCTGGCTGTGAGATCTGAAGCAATTTTCCATCCCAATGTACAGTTAATGGCACTTGTGGATCATACACCTCTTTAACTTCATGTGACCAAGAGAATGAGCTGTTGCAGCTAGTAAATGGACTGCTGTACGATCACTAACTGGTGATCTATCTAATGATGCAGAAACTTCTTTGGACAGAACAGACTTTATTCAGGTTCATCAATATTCGGGATAAAATGTGGTAAATGGAGAACATACCTAAATTTTCATAGAGAGCTTGTGCAACCTCTAAATTTCATCTGAAAATTATGAAATTTATATTTCTGAGCACTTTTTGTAGGCACCAAATGTGGGGTTTAATCAAAGAAAATATTTTTTCCTTTATTTTGGACCATTCTAATATATATATATATATATATATATATATATATATATATATATATATATATATATATATATATATATATATATTTACTGAACAGGGAGGGTGACAGAAGAATAGGTACTGGTGGGAGAAAAAATAGGAACTGGTGGGAGAAAAAATATGAACTGATGGGAGAAAATAGGAACTGATGGGAAAAAAATTGGAACTTGTGGGAGAAAAATAGGAATTGGTGGGAGGAAAATAGTAACTGGTGGGAGAAAAAATAGGAACTGGTGGGAGAAAAAATAGGAACTGTGGGAGAAAAATAGGAATTGGTGGGAGAAAAATAGGAATTGGTGGGAGATACAGCAGGGAGAGCTGAAGAGAAACAGAGTGTTGACAGGGAAGGGAAGAGACCATTTGGAGTGGGCAGGAAAGAAAATATTAACAAGCATTGTTGGAATGTGTTGATTTTTGGGGCTCCCACTACTTAACAGCATATTCCCAAGCAACCACTGCGCCACCTATGTTCTATACTAAGTGATTCGTCCATTGAGACACTACAACTATGTTCTTGTACTACGTGATACACCCATTGAGACACTACACCTAAGTGATACGTCCATTGAGACACTACACCTATGTTCTAGTACTAAATGATACGTCCATTGAGACACGTACACCTATGTTCTAGTATTAAGTTATACAAACATTTTCAATAAATGGCACAGTTCCATGATGGTGTAGCTGTTCACATAATTTAACCTACAACATTACCTTAAAACAATAAATTACCGTAATCTCATTACTTCTACAGCTGCTATGTGTGTATATGTCTGATTGTAGATGATATATAAATATATATAATATATATATATATATATATATATATATATATATATATATATATAAACATTGATTGTTAATACTGGCAATCGGGGAATGGCTGAGATTCTAAGCACCATTTTTTTTTAACTCTTGAAAAAAAAAAATTTCGCAAGAATTAAAAAAAAAATATTTCCTGAAATACTTTGTAATCGCCTTTGTTAGCTTTGTGTGTGTGTGTTTGTGTGTGTGTCTGTGTGTGTGTGTGTCTGTGTGTGTAATCTCCAAGGTCTATTCATCTTTAATGATATTCCTACCACAGATCCATTATCGATTGAATAACCGTTTTTTAAATTAATATATAATAAACTTTGTTGAAGTCTAAAATTGGGTTTATTTCGATTTACACTTTTGTACTCTTGTCTGGGTGTTAGTTTTTTTTTTTCCTCAAGTTGATTGACTAAAAACTTCTAAAAAATTCTACAATCAATTTAATAGGTTTTGTTCTTTCTATTAATATTATAAATTGCCTTGTGTAAGGAATTAAACCTACTCCTCTATACTTTTCGTGTGAACAAAAAAAGATAAAAGAAAAGATGGATGGATGGGACGGACGGACGGACAGACAGACAGACAGACCGACAAACAGACAGAAAGACAGATTAGATAGATTAGATAGATTAGATAGATAGATAGATAGATAGAGCAGACAAGCAGGCGTACGGACGGGTGGATGGATGAACGGAATGGGCATACTCACAAACATACATACACACAATGAATACCTTATTCAACTCCATTGTGTCCGTCAAATCTGTCATCTTCCTTCAAGTCTCATATAGAGACGTACTTCAGGCAAATCAAACACCTGACTGAACTGAAATGTTTCACTTTCACTGTATGTTAGTTGTAAGACAATTATGGTTTTATTCTAAAGGCTTACACACTTAGTATGAATCAAGTATAATCCACCAATCGCCGTGTGAGTTTAGAAATACAATACTATTCAATACATCCATCTTGAAATATTGGCCAGCAAAATATACATGACCATATATTCTTCACTGACTTCTTGTTGAACTGTTCTAGCAAGTATTGGCCATTTGTCGGTATTTGACTTTAATTGTAAATGTCAATTTCAAAGGATCATAACAAATTACAACTAGTATAATAGTTCAACGATGTCATCAGACATGGTTTCACTGTGTAGTTTGTCGTCATTGATAGACCGGCGTACAACTTAACTAAACGCAGGTACAACTTTGGAACTCACTTTGTGGCTGGAGAGTTCCGTGGAGGTGGCGGGAAGCAACTCTTTGCTGAAAAGCTCATTACAATTGTACTTGAGGAAGAGTACATCAAACTCGTGAACCGGTGGCTACAGGCGAGACCGTGACAGGGGAAGAAACTCACTTCGTTTTCTCTATTTATGTAGCTGTTTATCTTCTGATTTAGTTTTTCTATTTACCCATCTGATCATCTATACACTGCGTTTGTTTATGTATGACACCTCAGTGCCAACTGTCAGAATATCTTTATTTTTAGCTGTCTGTTGTTTTTGTTTTGTTTTGTTTTTAATTTGTAATTACCATATATATATATATATACAAAGAGGGGTGTGGGGCTTATAATTTTAGTAACGAGGATTTATCCAAATAATTGTATGGTCTAAGGAATTTTCTTTTTATTTTGTTTATATATATATATGATCAAGGCTGAGCCAGGATTTTTTTTTTTTTTGGGGGGGGCTGTGCGGAGAGTTTTTTTATATCAGAAAAAATTGGAACGCAATGATAAAGAAGTATATTTTATAATAAAATTTGATTTTTAGAATTAATTAGGGGGACCGCAGCCTCCCCCTGGCTACGGCCTTGATATATATATATATATATATATATATATATATATATATTTATGGAGAGTAATATTTAAATATACTAAAAATTAATAAATATTTCCTTAGACTTAGATCATAAAAATATTTTTAGTACCCTATATTGACTAAAAAAGTTCGACCGCTACTATTAAAAAATATTGTACTTTATCATGATTTGGTGAAAAAAAAATATTTAATTAATATACACTACTTAATGTTAACTCAATGGAGATCAGGATTTCAGTCACCATTGTATGGTTTAGTCACTTTATGGTTTGTCACTTTATGGATTGTCACTCTATGGTTTGTCAATTGAATGGTTTGTCAATTTATCGTTTGTCACTTTATGGTTTGTCACTTTATGGTTTGTCATATTTGTTTTGACCTATAAAATAATCTCATATTATGTCACATAAAAATTGTTTTCCTATACATCAAACACATTCTGTCACATAAATGTTGTTCGCCTATACATCAAACATATTCTGTCACATAAATGTTGTTCGCCTATACATCGCGCTCTGATATTCTCGTCACATAAATGTTGTTCGCCCATACATCAAACACATTCTGTCACATAAATGTTGTTTACCTATACATCAAACACATTCTGTCACATAAATGTTATTCGCCTATACATCAAACACATTCTGTCAGATAAATGTTGTTCAAACACGTTCTGTCACATAAATGTTGTTCACCTATACATCAAACACATTCTGTCACATAAATGTTGTTCGCCTATACATCAAACACATTCTGTCAGATAAATGTTGTTCAAACACATTCTGTCACATAAATGTTATCGCCTATACATCAAACACATTCTGTCACATAAATGTTGTTCAAACACATTCTCTTGTCACATAAATGTTGTTCCCCTCATACATCAAACACATTCTGTCAGATAAATGTTGTTCAAACACATTCTGTCACATAAGTGTTGGTCGCCTATACCGAACAAATTCTACGATAAATGTTGTTCACATATTCTGTCACATAAATGTTGTTCACTCATACATCAAACACATTCTGTCACATAAATGTTGTTCGCCTATACATCAAACACATTCTGTTACATAAATGTTAATTGCCTATACATCAAACACATTCTGTCACATAAATGTTGATCCCCTATACATCAAACACATTCCGTCATATGCATGTAAGTTTTCATCTACGGAAGAAAGCAGTAAGAAAATTTCCTCGTGTGTCAAAACTAGCACAACTGTCTGGCCAGCTGTCGGCCATGTTGCCTGTTTGTCTGTCAGGCTGCTTAATTTTTGTCATTTAAAAAAGGACCTCCTTGAGTCCAGTCTGGCATTCATTACTTCAAACCTGTTTATTTTGTTTTTCATTTCCATTTTATTGTTCTTAACTTTGTAACTTTTAGAAAGCGAGAATGAAGATCAAATTCAACAATTGTATTAACTGCGCAAAAGTAATATCATGTAGAAATGTTAGCACTAGAATAAGCTTGCTAAAAATAGATCACATTACTATTTTATTAACTGTGCAGAAGTCAGATCATCTAGAAACTATAGCTCTGAGTAAAGCAATTCATTTGAATTATGAATGTAAATGAGGCCAAGTCAAAGCAGTGAGAGAAGGGGTGAAGTAGACACTATTGTCACTTCACATGAGGCGCCCTAAGACCAGAAATACTATACATTTAGAATGTCATGAGACAGAAAAATCTGGTATAAAGTGGTTTGACAAACGGTTGATTTCCCCGAGTACCAACTGAATTGTACTGCGTGTTTGTGCGTGTTTGTGTGTGAGTGTCTGTGTGTGTGTATATGCATGTGTGTGTAATGTGTGAACTAGATGAATGTAGACTATATGTGTATGTGTGTGTGTGTATATATGTATGAGTTTGTACAACATGTATGTGTGTGTATATATGTGTGTGTGTGTATATATGTATGTGTATGTGTATATATGTATGCATGTCTATATATGTATGTATGTGTATATATATGTATGTATGTGTATATATGTATGTATGTGTATATATATATGTATGTTTGTGTATATATGTATGTGTTGTGTATATATGTATGTATGTATATATATATATATGTATGTATGTTTGTGTAAATATGTATGTGTGTGTATATATGTATGTATGTGTATATATGTATGTATGTGTATATATGTATGTGTGTGTATATATGTATGTATGTGTATATATATGTATGTGTATATATGTATGTATGTGTAATGTATAAACTTCATTAATGTAGGTTTATTTCTGGAGAATAAATATATATGTATATGTGTTTAGGTACATATGGATGTACATTAGGGTGTCCCAAAAAAACAGTTTTGAAATCTTGATGTCTCACCCCACAGAATATGTCTGTATGGTAACAGTAGTTAACTTGCAAAATTTCAGCTCATTTGGACAATGTTTAGAGGTCCCCCAAGAGGTTTAAAGTTCCAGATTTTGTGTAAAATCATTCGCGGTCAAATCTAATACAGCGTTAATGTTGCATTATATGCGAAACTGATATTGTGGAGAAATAATATAGTCTAAGTTTGATGACGCAATTCGCTAGGCTCCGCCCACCGCAGTATCCATGGCGTCATTCCGCCATCTTGAGTGTAAATATTGGGAGCTTTAGTGTATACGTCATTTGGTACAAAATGACGTATATTAACCGACAGTTGGGAGCACATGCTTTGTTTTATAGTTAGTCTAGCTTTGGGCATCGATGTAGATGGATGCATATTTACAGTTTGCTATTGTACTCCTCCTGGATCTACCTTTATGTCAGTTCATGTTCAAGTATTAAATGATTGTTTGACGTTACTTCACTGGAGTTAACTTCGGGATTTGTGTTGTCTGGATTTATTACACCTTCTACAAGCATCATTAAAAGATCCGTAACATATATTTGGCACCCGACGTCGAACTGACTGACTTAGCTGGATTCAGGAGCAGCGGAGTGAGTACATTAAGACTCGTTGTAATTACCGGTTAAGTATTCATCGGTGAATTACGTGGCGGCCACCCACCCCGGTGCGCCGTGAAAACTGTGTTCTGAAGTACAACGTTACTGTTTGCTGAAGTGGCCAACGTTACTGTTTGCTGAAGTGGCCAACCCTATTGTTTGCTGAAGTGGCCGACGTTACTGTTTGCTGAAGTGGCCAACCCTATTGTTTGCTGAAGTGGCCAACGTTACTGCTTGCTGAAGTGGCCAACCCTATTGTTTGCTGAAGTGCCGACGTTACTGTTTGCTGAAGTGGCCAACCCTATTGTTTGCTGAAGTGGCCAACGTTACTGTTTGCTGAAGTGGCCAACCCTATTGTTTGCTGAAGTGGCCGACGTTACTGTTTGCTTAAAGTGGCCAACCCTATTGTTTGCTGAAGTGGCCAACGTTACTGTTTGCTGAAGTGGCCAACCCTATTGTTTGCTGAAGTGGCTGACGTTACTGTTTGCTGAAGTGGCCAACCCTATTGTTTGCTGAAGTGGCCAACGTTACTGTTTGCTGAAGTGGCCAACCCTATTGTTTGCTGAAGTGGCCAACGTTACTGTTTGCTGAAGTGGCCAACCCTATTGTTTGCTGAAGGGCCGACGTTACTTGCTTGCTGAAGTGGCCAACCCTATTGTTTGCTGAAGTGGCCGACGTTACTGTTTGCTGAAGTGGCCAACCCTATTGTTGCTGAAGTGGCCAACGTTACTGTTTGCTGAGGTGGCCAACCTAGCCGTTTGCTGAAGAGGCCTACCTTGTTGCTACTGAAGAGGCCAACCCTACTGTTTGGTTAAGAGGCCAACCTGCCAGTTTGCTGAAGAGGCCAACCTTGCTGTTTGCTGAAGAGGCCAACCCCACTGTTGCTGAAGTGGCCAACTTTACTGCTTAAAGTGGCCAGAGTTGTGTACTGACGGGGCCGACGTTACCGCCGTGGTTTATGGGAATCACCCTCCTCATCGTCAGAGGACCCCACCATAGGATCACCGAGGATCAACAAGTGGATCATCGAACATCGCGGACAGGGTCACCAAGGATCAACCCGTGTGTTAGTCAACCCCACATCGAACATCGCGGACCGGGATCACTGAGGATCAACCATCGAAGTCAAGGAACATAATTTACTATTGTGTATTTCTTTATATGTAAGTTGGCATATTTTTTATATATATTTATTACTAGAATATTGAAATCTGGTGTAATTATTTGTTTGTTGTTCTTGTGAATTCTATTTAATACAGTAGAGGTTAAAATAGGGTCCACCCTGAGCAGCCGAAACATTTAATTTGTTGGTTTTTGAAAAGTGAATATTGTATTCATTTTGTTAGTACTTGTATGTTGATGACATAATAGAATATTTTTTTTTGTGTATGATGTATAGTATCAAACATTTTCACTTATTAGTTATAATAGGTTTTGGTTACTGCCATGTCATCAATTTTAAATATTGTTGAAGCTGGTAAAGTACTTCTGGCCTTACAGGCCAAGAGTTACAAAACTCAGATTGTAGAGAGAGAGAGAGTGGAGGAAGAAACAGAGAGAGAGGGAAGAAAAACAGAGAGAGAGGGAAGAAAGAAAAGGAAAAGGAACAGAGAGAGAGGGAAGAAAGAGCCGCAGAACGAAATGAGGAAGGAAGAAATCGCGAACGAAAGGGAAGCGCTAGAGTCTGAGAACAATAGACAGTTGGCTAACCCCGGAGTTAACGGAGCAGGTGATAGAGTGACCACATCACTTAAATTACCTTATTTTACGAGGGTGTTGACAGTATGGACACATACTTGTCTAGGTTGAGAAATGCTAGTTACTAGCGCTGGTATGCCGAAGAATACATGGCCGCGTCAATTTTAGGATTCATAAGAGGCAAAGCCTGGACGTATGTTTGAAACTAAATGAAAATGAAATAAAAAATTATGATGTTCTGAAAGAATCATTAATGAAGATTTAACACATGTGATGGTTACAGGGAAAATTTAATAATATTCGCTCAATACGAGAGGAAGACCCCAATTTATTCATCACCAACCTTAGTTTGTTTTTTGATAGATGGGTGGCTCTGTCTGGGGCGAAACAAGAGCACCACAGATTTAAGGAACTGATTTTAGTAGATAGGGCAATTAATGTGTGCCATAAAGATTTAGTGGCATTCTTGAAAGAAAAAGGGCCAAAACTTTAGAAGATGTCACTGATTTATTGAGAAAGTATAAGTCTGCACATCCAGAAAAACCCATATCTAAGTTAGAACCAGACCATAACCAGGATGTGCTGTGCTTTGCTAAAGCTGTACCATATCCTAACCGTGGCCGTAGCTTAAGTCCTGGGAACATAAATAGATTCAGTGACCGACATGACAGGGACAAATTATGTTTCTCATGTGGGAGAGCCGGACATAGATCGCGAGATCAGTGTAAGGGGGAAATGGAGGTAGTGATAGTTTATGTTATCTGTGTAACGGGAGGGGACATTATGCTAGAGCTGCACTTGGTCCCGGGGAAATAGTCAGGAGAAAGGACAAATAGACCAGAACCATGGACAAGACCAGACAGAGACAAAGAGATAGGTAAGAAACAGGCAATGTTAGTTCAGGGGGAGGTAATGGTTTACATTTTTACCCTGTCTGTTGGTGATGTACCTGTGAAGGTGCTACGTGACACTGGGGCAACGTGCGTGTGTGTCCGTAGATCATTGGTGAAAGATAGTGAATGTCTATGTGCGTCATTTGATGGGACGGGTACATGAGTTACCCATAGCCACTATTAATCTTAGAAGTCCATTTTACACAGGGCTAGTTGAAGCATTAGTCATCGAGAAACCAACTTACGACGTTTTAGTGGGCAATATTGAGGGCGTAATAGAGTGTGATCCCAATGGAATTGGATAAATGGAAAACTTAATGATCCTACTAGAAACTGTAATGCTGTGACAAGGGCTCAGGCTAAGGAGGAAACTCCATAATCAGTCATCAATTAGTAGTACAGATAACTGCTTAATTAATACTCAGGAAGTAAAAATTATACAAAGGGAAGAGAATGTAGTCAACTTTCCTAATCCACACATGATTGACAATGTTAAATCTAGTGACACGGTGGGTGAGATGTCTGACAGGATCACTCATAGATGGAGAGAACTCTTTTTTTACTGAACAGCATAATGACGTGTCATTATCAAAATTAATCAACCGGGATAAAAAATTACTTAGAGATAGGGAAATATTCAGTTAGAAAAAAGGTGTTTGGGTTAGAAAGACACAGTACATGAATAAAACGGTGAATCAACTTATAGTCCCAATGAAGCAGAAATTAGTTCAGGACAGTTCTTACGATTCACCTTTAGCGGGTCATTTGGGGGTTACTAGAACCAAGTATAGGATCTTAGGAAAATTCTTTTGGCCCGGGGTTACCAGAGACGTAAAGAGATACGTTAGGACATGTGACCTGTGTCAATCAAAGGGGCCCAAATGTACCAGGGGGAAGCCCCATTACAAACAAACTGATGTAGTTCACAAAATTAGCTATTGATATAATTGGACCTATGCCAGTGCTGTCCAATAGAGGGCATCGCTTATCTTAACGGTGGTGGATGTATGCTCCCAGATGCACAGAGGCGGTAGCTCTAAATTCATAAGGGCTGAGTGGACATAGCACAGGCACTAATGACTATTTTTTGTAGGACAGGCTTCCCCAGATGTTATTTTATCTGACAGAGGTACTCAGTTTGTATCTGAATTAATCAACCATTTTACCTCTGTATTGGGGATCAAACAAATCTTTACATCTGCCATATCATCCCCAAAGTAATGGAATTTGTGAGCGACTGAACGGCAGTATTAAAAAAATGATCAGTAAAGTGTCTGATGACAATCCGAGACTGGGATCTCATGTTACCCTGTGTGTTGTTTGCGTATAGGGAAATTCCACAGGAAACAATAGGATTTTCACCTTTTGAAATGGTGTACGGTGCGAATCCAAGGGTCCACCTGTCCCTACTTAAGGACTTAATGATAAGGAAAGATTTATGCCCTGACGTAAGAACTGCCTATGAGCTAGTGATTGATACAAGACAGAGACTGATAAAGGCCTGTGATGTATAGATAAATGTTTTAACCAAAAATAAAAGCACATTATTGAGGGTTAATAGACAGGGAAACCTGCATTAAGGCTTAGGCCAGGTGAGGATGTACTTGTTTTATTACCTGACAAGACCAATAGATTATTTATTATGGCAAGGACCTTTTAAGGTTACTAGAAAGGTGACAGACGTGGATTATGAAATTAATATTAGAAATAGGGTTAAAGGTCTTTCATAAACATGTTGAAAGTATACTAGTAATAATCAATCGAATTAGTTCAGACCGCTGAGAGACAGGTTCAAAATTGTTTCATGTTAAGGGAGGAAGATGTACCTTGACGCTGACATTCAGACATGTGAGGGACCTGAGGTTGGAAACAAGGAAACATGGGAGGATATAGCATTAAATAACTTAACTCATGACAAAGTGGTTAGTATTAAGACACTTTTGGGTGACTTTACAGATATTTTTTCTGGATAGACTGGGTAAAACTGATATAATACAAACATGACATAAAGCTGTCAGAAAACAAGGTTATCCGTCTGAGACCATACACCCTCTCATTACATCACCGCGACTAATATCAAGAAAGAGTTAGAAGGGTTACAGAAACAGGGTGTCATAGAACCATCAGAGTCACCATATGCAGCTCCCATAGTGTTAGTTAAGAAAAAGACAGGTGACATCAGACTGTGTGTAGACTATAGACAGTTAAATAAAATAACCATTATGGACTCGTATCCTATGCCCAATCCTGAGGAGTTAATGACCAGGCTAGCCAGAGCTAAATATTTTTCTAAACTGGATTTAGCAAGAGGGTATTGGCAAATACCACTGACCCCTGAAGCCAAACCATTGACTGCATTTATAACTCCATTTGGGTTGTTCCAATGGAATTTCATGAGTTTTGGGCTAGTAAATGCACCAGCCACCTTTAATAGGATGATGGCCAAATTATTTTCCCAAAGACAAGACACTGTTTGCTACCTGACATTTGTATTTTTCATGAGGACTGGGATAAACATGTTAGGAGTCCAAGAGAAATTTTTACAGTTTTAAAGAGACATAATTTAACCGTGAGACCGACTAAGGTAGAGATAGGACTGACGGAAGTAACTTTCCTAGGACATAAAGTGGAAATAATATAATAAACCATAGGTGAATCAGTGTCAAAGATATTAAATATTGAAAAACCGTCATCAAAGAAACAGGTGCGCAGTCTTTTGGACTTATGCAATTTCTATCGGAAATTTATTCCGAATTTCGCTCATATAATGGAACCTCTGGCTAATCTAACTAAAAAGGAGAGCCAAACAAAATCATCTGGTCTGATGAATGTCAACGGCCCTGAGATTATTAAAACCGCCTTCGCTCAGGGCCCATATTAAAGTTACCTGACATAGGTAAACAATCGTCTTGGCCACAGATGCCTCGGCCGTTGCGTGATAGGGGGCCCTGTTACAGAGCCACAATGGTGTGTTACACCCAGTGCTATATGTCACGTAAATTGACCTCACCAGAGACAAGATATGCCACAATAGAGAGGGGAGGGATTAGCCATCACATGGTGCATTACAAAATTGGCAAGGTATCTGTTAGGTGCCCAATTTATTCTTCGGACTGACCTTTAATGCGCCGCTGGCATTTATAAATTCCAAAAAGCTAGGGAATAAAAAGTAGCCAGATGGTCACTCCTACTGCAGGATTTTAATTTTATCATCCAAGCTATACCCGGTAAAGAGAACGGGTGATGCTGACACGTTATCACGTTGCATTTGAAATGAGCTTAAGTTCTCAACAAACCTATGTCCTGGCAGTAAGAAATCTTGTGTACCGTAATGTTTATGTTACATGTATTATATGTTTATATGATGACATGTTGCATGTATATGTTTATATGATGACATAATGATATTTAATAATAATTGATGATTATGATAAAAAAAAGAGAAGTCACTTGAGAAAAAAGAAGAATAACTATGACATGAAAAAAAAAAGTCACCTGAAAAAAAGATAATAGAAAAAGATATACAAGTGACATGAAAGAAAAAAAATTAACAAGTCACATAGAAAAAAATATCTAATAAAATAATGAATATCAGTGACGAAAAAAAAAAAAATTAAAATGATGAGAAATTTTAATTGAATTCAATATGTTTATACATATATGATTGATGATATTTATTATATTGTTTGCATGTATTGATTTATAATTCCATGCAATATTGATTTGATGAATCATTGTATAATTTATTTTGTTGTTATGATGATTTGGGATATGTTCTATGATTGAACTTTGTTTCATGTGGCTTCCTTTTGTCGGTATTAGTATTAGTTTTATGATTACATCATGCTTAGGTAGAGGGGAGAAATGTGGAGAAATAATATAGTCTAAGTTTGATGACGCAATTCGCCAGGCTCCGCCCACCGCAGTATCCATGGCGTCATTCCGCCATCTTGAGTGTAAATATTGGGAGCTTTAGTGTATACGTCATTTGGTACAAATGACGCAATTAACCGACAGTTGGGAGCACATGCTTTGTTTTATAGTTAGTCTAGCTTTGGGCATCGATGTAGATGGATGCATATTTACAGTTTGCTATTGTACTCCTCCGGATCTACCTTTATGTCAGGTCATGTTCAAGTATTAAATGATTGTTTGACGTTACTTCACTGAGTTAACTTCGTGATTTGTGTTGTCTGATTTATTACACCTTCTACAAGCATCATCATTAAAAGGATCCGTAACAGATATATTAAGTAACAAATTGATGCTTAGTATTGTTTATAATATTAAATGAAACAAAAATATATAAATCTTGAATGGTTTATATTTTTAAATTTGAAATTTAAGTAAAAAATTATGAAAAACAAAGTTTTATTCATTTGTCAAGTTAATTTTTGAATCAATGTCAATCTGCTTGAAAAATAATAATAATAAGCAATGCAAATAAGCATTCCTGCTATTTATTTTGTACTTTGTACTGTAAGGTAGACAAATATTTAAAAAGTTCTTCAAATTTAAATTTTAGCCAGCTGTTCACGATTACACTCTGCAAAATTTTTCCGATGTTTTTCAACCACTTGGAGCAAAAATTGTCTTTGTTCTTCATTCTTAGTGATAATTGTCATTGAAATTTTTGTATCAATGCTACACTTCGCTCTGCAGAGTCATTGATACAAGCCAGATCAATACAAAATCTGCTGCAACTTTAAAAGATGGTGTATCTGACCAGGCTTCAATAAGAACATCTAGAAAACTGACATCAATGTTGGATGTTTCAAAAAATGTGGTAGAAGCACGTAAATCAACAACACTTTTGATAGTGTTTTTATGAGATGCGGTCCACGTTCTGATTGCATTGTCCGAACAAGGCCAGTTTTTTCTTAGTCCGACAAAAGGCTTTGTAAAATAACGCAAGCGTCGACAGTTCCAGACTCAAGTACCATGAGTGACGCACCATCATTTTCAATCCAGTCGATCGAAGAACAGCATCATCATATTCGTATAAACCCTTTATCAACAAGATATCATTCACAGGTGCATCTGCGGTGAGCCTGCATGAAAACCATGATTGAAGATAAACACATATGGTAAACCGATTAAAGCGCTGATTACCTGTAATTCTCGAGCTGTTAACTGAAAGATGGTTTCATTGCCTGCAAACAATAGATCGATTTTCAATGCATAGATTGCTTTCGCCATCCACCTTGCCCTATGTAAGCACCAGGTCTGCGAATGCTGACATCAACCTCCAACCCAACCATTTGTGCAGCCAGCAGAAGAAATTCCAAATAATCATCCACATGAATGACTGACCTCAAGTTGACATTTAATAAATTCTTTAATCGAATCAGATACGATTATCAAAGGGGCGGATCTGGCTTCGGATGTGTGGTTTAATTGGCCATTTTTCTCGAAACCTCTTAAAAAAACAAAATCTCTGGTCCAGTGGATGGTCCAAGACAAACATTGAATGCATCGGAAAGGAGTACTTCCAACATGTGATGACGGCATACCATTCATAATAGATTACGTCCCAGGGCTACTTCTAACAGAGTGCAAGTTCCATTGAGCTCGAGCATTGGAAGCCGTAGTGTCGAAGCACATGCCGATGACCATAGATTCGCACTTCCATGATTTGATATGTTCATATACTGCATCAGCAGCTACCCATCCTGACCCGGATGCTAACTTAAACGACCAAGAAGCTTTGTAGTGTCATTGACAAGTGACGAGAGCATGACAGGTAATCGATCGCCGTTGTTGGTTGTAACACGTCTGGTAACATCGGGCAATTGCTTACCATCCCACGTACAATTGATTTTGGAGGGGAATATGGTCTTCTTTTATACATGCTGCAGCTTGTTGATGACAAAGCTTGCGATGACGATGCATTGTGCTCTTGGAAAATACTGTGTCAGATGTCGGAACACCAGCTTCGTTGAATGCGGATGCAAGTATCATTGTTGATTTTCTAATGCTGGTGTTCGTTCTGTCCAGCACTGCAGCAACATTTGGTGATATGTTGCCTGACAATTTAACATGCTTAGTTTAAAAAATAAATCTTCCAAAAATATGCACATTGTTTAAATTTTGCACATTAGGTATTTTATATGTTTTCTAGCATTTATTACATTTTCTAATTAAGAATCACACAATTTCAACTCTAGTTAATGGTAGCAATGATAAAATATAAGTATATTTAAACTTCATTTTATTCAACTATGGCATGCAAAAACTGCAAATTATTTGAGCCATGATTCGTCTGGATTTTTATGTTGGCCTAATACAGGAATTTTAAAAGCTCTTGGGGGACCTCTAAATGTTGTTCAAATGAGCCACAACTTCACTCAATTTGCTCATTGTACCCAAGAGACACATTTCAGGGGTGAGACACCAAAGATTTAAAAAATTTTTTCGAGCATTTTTGGGACACCCTAATGTACATGTTGAGTATGTGATATGGACACATGGTATGTGCTATGCATGATGAGTATGTGCTATGTGCATGATGAGTATGTGCTATGCATGATGAGTATGCTATGTGCATGATGAGTATTGCTATGTGCATGATGAGTGTGTACTATGTGCATGATGAGTGTGTACTATGTAAAAAGAGTATGCCATGTGCATGATGAGTATGTGCTATGTGCATGATGAGTATGCAAGTTATGTAAATGAGTATATGCCATGTACATGATGAGTATGTGTTATGTACATGATGAGTATGTACTATACGGTCGAAGACCTATGAATGGGAAAAACTATTGTTTCCTGAATATGTCTTAATGTACAGATGACTAATTGTAGGTCAACACTAGTCTATAATAAAATGACTATTCAACATGAGATGTGTACAATATGTTTACCGCTACAATATAGGTGTATGTATATTATGTCGCTACAATATAGGTGTATGTATATTATGTCGCTACTATAGGTGTGTATGTATATTATGTCGCTACAATATAGGTGTGTATGTATATTATGTCGCTACAATATAGGTGCAGGTATATTATGTCGCTACAATATAGGTGTGTATGTATATTATGTCGCTACAATATAGGTGTGTATGTATATTATGTCGCTACAATATAGGTGTGTATGTATATTATGTCGTTACAATATGGGTGTACATGTATATTATGTCGCTACAATATAGGTGTGCATGTATATTATGTCGCTAAGTATGGGTGTGTATATCATGTATTCCGTTAGCACACAGATCCACTCAATATGACTACGGTTTCCACTTATTTGAAACCTTGTGTGTTGTAGGTTTAACTTGGTGTATACCATGTGAGTGATATTAGAAATATTTTTCAAAGTTTATAGCAAAATTCATGTTTCTGCTTTGTTCAGAGGAAACAGTAAATGTGTTGATTTAGCGAACTGGTTTGTTATGAAAACCTATGTAACTAAATAAGTAACCCTAATGTGACCTCCCTAAACAATATCAAACAGACCCTCAAGTAATGATCTCACTAAACAATATCAAACTGATCTCTATAATGACCTCACTCAACAATATCAAACAGACCCTATAGTGACCTCACTAAACAATACCAAACTGACCCGATAGTGACTTCATTAAACAATATCAAACACACTCCTATAATGACCTCACTAAACAACATCAAACACACCCTATAATGACCTCACTAAACAATATGGAACAGACTCTATAATGACCTCACTAAACAACATCAAACACACCCTATAATGACCTCAATAAACAATATCAAACAGACCTTATAATGACCTCACTAAACAATATCAAACAGACCCTATTATGACCTCACTAAACAATATCCAACAGACCCTATAATGACCTCACTAAACAATATCAAACAAACCCTATAATGATCTCACTAAACAATATCAAACACACTCTAGTGATCTCACTAAACAATATCAAACAGACTCTATAATGACATCACTAAACAATATCAAATAGACCCTATAGTGAAATAAATGAAATATATTTAACATTATCTGGAATATGATTCTACACATGTTGAGACAATCTCTTCCACATGACTTGCAGACATGTTTGGAACTTTTGTATGTCAATAGTTCAAACCTCTACGACCTGATCTCTGTGGTCACTGCTGGCGGGACTATGGAAAGGTCAAGTTTGTCCCAGTAAATGGTAGATGATTCAATCACACAAACATATTTATATGTCGCTAATCTGTGTTCACTACAGGATTATAGGCCAACGATAGAAAACATCTTCTTGACAGTTTTAGCTACAGAACTGTTCTGACATTGTTTTGCTGGCTGAACAGTGGGTAGGTGTATTGACTGACTGAACAGTGGGTAGGTGTATTGACTGACTGAACAGTGGGTACGTGTATTGACTGACTGAACAGTGGGTAGGCGTATTGACTGGACTGAACAGTGGGTAGGCGTATTGACTGACTGAACAGTGGGTAGGTGTATTGACTGACTGAACAGTGGGTAGGTGTATTGACTGACTGAAAAGTGGGTGGGTGTATTGACTGACTGAACAGTGGGTAGGGTGTATTGACTGACTGAACAGTGGGTAGGTGCATTGACTGACTGAACAGTGGGTAGGTGTATTGACTGACTGAACAGTGGGTAGGTGTATTGACTGACTGAACAGTGGTAGGTGTATTGACTGACTGAACAGTGGGTAGGTGTATTGACTGACTGAACAGTGGGTAGGCATGACTGACTGAACAGTGGGTAGGTATTGACTGACTGAACAGTGGGTAGGTGTATTGACTGACTGAACAGTGGGTAGGTGTATTGACTGGACTGAACAGTGGTGGTGGTGTATTGACTGACTGAACAGTGGGTAGGTGTATTGACTGACTGAACAGTGGGTAGGGTGTATTGACTGACTGAACAGTGGGTAGGTGTATTGACTGACTGAACAGTGGGTAGGGTGTATTGACTGACTGAACAGTGGGTAGGTGTATTGACTGACTGAACAGTGGGTAGGTGCTTGACTGGACTGGAACAGGGGTAGGTGTATTGACTGACTGACATTTGTTTGAGGTACTAGATAAATATAGATTGATGGCAACAGTGGCGTAGTAAAGGGGGGCAAGAGGTGACATCATGCCCCGGGCGCTATTCACAAAGGGGCGCCAAATGGTATATTTGGTTTTTGAATGGGGGTGCTAAAAAGGTATAATGCCCCGGGCGCGAGTTAAGCTCGCTACGCCACTGATACAATTAGATTCGTTGGGAATGAGTACCAGCAGGTATGTATTGCGACTGGGAAATAGGTTATCGCCTCGTTTTCAACAAGGACAACTTAAATATCAGAGAGTAAAGTTGCGCAGTGACTTGCTAATGAATTGACAATGTAAAACCCGTGGGGAGGGGGAACTTAGCAATAATAAAAGAAAGCAAATAATTTAATATAAATAATAGCGGTGTGGGTTCTGCTTTAAATCGAAAGTAAAGAATTAATATAACAGTATTCCAGTTTGAATTGTCAAACTTAAACAATAGCGATAAAATCATGAAAAAATCGGATCTGTCCGAAACCAAAAATAACCTAGCCTACTGATCAAATCTAAGAGAATAAAACTCTATGCAAATGTTTTGCAGGGTACAGCTAGTATAAATACTAGTTAAAATAATCAAAACATCCCAACAATTCATCCATGTATTATTGTTTTAGAAATATTTTTTATGTAAAAAGATAATGCAATAGCAAATCAAATTGGATTTCTACACAAAGCCGTTGATTGAGTTTCTAAATGTGAAAAAAGACTAACTGTTTTTGACCGCTGTTATGTGAAATCTGACCTTCAATTGCTGGCACAAGAATCAATTCAGTAAACGGTTATGTTCCTTACAGCGTAGCTATAAATAGATTCTCCAGCCATCCCAATGGGGCCCTGGGCTACCCAGTGTACCAGTTCTCCAACAACAACAACCACTTATACGATTGAAATGTAAATAATCAATCAGCAGGGGGGACCCTATACACCAGGGCCACTGGGCAAAATCCCGAACTTAACAATGCGGTTATTTTGACCAGGATTCAAGGAAAATTTTATGAGAATAATGTGGTCGGTGAATTAAAAGCTACTATTGTTGTGGTGGCTTTTAAAGCCATTCTGTACATGCGAACAAAACCACTGCATTGGATCACTAGCTAGCGAAGGTGTGCTGGTAGGTTTCTTCAGGTGTCAAGTCTGTTGTGATACAATCATACAATGATAGTTTCGTATCAAGCATGTTGTGATACACTCATACAATGATAGTTTCAGTATCAAGTCTGTTGTGATACACTCATACAATGATAGTTTCGTATCAAGTCTACGTTGTGATACACTCATACAATGATAGTTTCGTATCAAGTCTGTTGTGATACACTCATACAATGATAGTTTCGTATCAAGTCTGTTGTGATACACTCATACAATTATAGTTTCGTATCAAGTCTGTTGTGATACAATCATACAATGATAGTTTCTGTATCCTGTTGACTGTATACACTCATACAATGATAGTTTCGTATCCTGTTGACTGTGATACACTCATACAATGATAGTTTCGTATCCTGTTGACTGTGATACACTCACAATGATAGTTTCGTATCCTGTTGACTGTGATACAATCATACAACATAGTTTCGTATCCTGTTGACTGTGATACACTCATACAATGATAAGTTTCTGCATTCCGTTGATCAGATACACTCATACAATGATAGTTTCGTATCCTGTTGACTGTGATACACTCATACAATGATAGTTTCGTATCAGGTCTGGTTGTGGCACACCTACAATGATAGTTTCGTGTCCTGTTGACTGTGATACACTCATACAATGATAGTTTCGTATCAAATCTGTTGTGATACACTCATACAATGATATTTTCATATCAGGTCTGTTGTGATACACTCATACAATGATATTTTCGTATCAGGTCTGTTGTGATACACTCATACAATAATAGTTTCGTATCCTGTTGACTGTGATACACTCATACAATGATAGTTTCGTATCAAATCTGTTGTGATACACTCATACAATGAGAGTTTCTGCATCAGGTCTGTTGTGATACATTCATACAATAATAGTTTCTGTATCCTGTTGACTGTGATACACTCATAATAATGATAGTTTCCTGTATCCTGTTGACTGAGATACATTTAATCAATGATAAGTTACGTGTCAAGTGTAATGTGATACATTCAATTAATGATAAGTTACGTGTTATGTTGACTGTGCTACATTCAATCAATGATAAGTTATGTGTCACGTTGACTAAGATACATTCAATCAATGATAAGTTATGTGTCACGTTGACTGGAGAGATACATTCAATCAATGATATGTGTCACGTTGACTGAGATACATTCAATCAATGATAAGTTATGTGTCACGTTGACTGAGATACATTCAATCAATGATAAGTTACGTGTCAAGTGTAATGATACATTCAATTAATGATAAGTTACGTGTCATGTTGACTGTGCTACATTCAATCAATGATAAGTTATGTGTCATCACGTTGACTGATACATTCAATCAATGATAAGTTATGTGTCACGTTGACTGAGATACATTCAACTAATGATAAGTTATGTGTCACGTTGACTGAGATACATTCAATCAATGATAAGTTATGTGTCAAGTGTAATGTGATGCATTCAAAGTGTATCGACGTCAAGCCTACTTTCACTACTCCGTTACTAAAAGGTCCAGCGGTCGTGACATGTACCTTTGACTTTGGGGTACTCAATCCAACACACTTGAACTCAATACGATTCCAATCTGTCGCGACTCAAAAATTGTGCCTACCTCTGGGCTAATAAAGCTTAAAAACACTTGATAAAATATGTATGATGCCTTTAGGCGTTGTGCTAGCCAAACTATACTTTGTCATGCAGTGGCTACAGAAATATATTATCTTCCTAGATGGCCCCTAAAGGTCTAAGTCAGTCTAAGAGAACAATACTGTATGGGTTGTTTTAAGCCCCAGTCATGTTTCAAATGTTTCGTTTATCTATTAAAATTAGATATAAGCACTCCATCCTTACACTCTTGGTCCGGCACTTCTGTACAATTTGTGAACACATTTGTGACTCGCGGTTGGAAAAGTGTGCCCATCCATGTTCTTGACAAAGTTATGAGCAAATAGATTCTAAGATTTGAGTGAGGTCACGATTAACCCACTTGGTGGCCTAGATAGATAGATAGATAGATAGATAGATAGATAGATAGATAGATAGATAGATAGATAGATAGATAGATAGATAGATAGATAGATAGATAGATAGATAGATAGATAGATAGATAGATAGATAGATAGATAGATAGATAGTTTGTCAGTTGTTGCTCTCCAGACATTGAAAACAACATAGACCATGGACTCCATGTAGTAACGACGTATTTCAACACGGTGACATCTAATTCTAATTCCATAACAGTTAACAAGCCGTTCAGATGTTGTTGAAGAGAACTTACACGTTCCTTTTGGTCACAGTGGGCATTTCTATCAGATTTACCAGGAAAATAAAAAAGAAAGCTTTGAATAGAGTCAAGAAAACCATCCAACATGTACCAGGTGTGATACACAGTGTATGCTGGGATAACTACATTAACCAGATCTGTACAGACACAGTGAGGTGGTCAAATGAATGTGGGGAAACAAGCAATGAAAAGACAAAACTTTGTAGTGACCAATAGGAAATGGGATATGAGTTAGGGGCGGGGTGTGTGTTGAGGGGAGGGGGTTAACTGCTACAACCACAGATACAAATTAAATCTTGACGACAGACGAGTTACTTCATCGGCTTTGCTTCGGCCATTGTTAATTTGTTGCCACTGAAAAACTTACAATGGCTGCCAGACTTGAGTAACGCGACATGTGACAAGAGATTAATAAAATATAGGCAGAATATTTTTTCTGATTTTCGTGGGGTGGGGGGGGGTGAGGGGGGAGGGTGGGGGAGTGAGAGAGATTTAGAATGTCCAGGCATGTTATTGAATTTTGAGGTGTATTGACAATATTGAACACGAAATATTCAGTCCAGGATATTGCGCCACTACTCGACTCTCTAAGAGTCAAACTCAAGGTCAAATAAAATTTTGAATATGTGGATTGTGGGAGAAAGAAAAAAAGACAAAGGAGTGGTTTCATTTCGTTGTCATTGAATTTAAAGCTGCATCTCAAACAGACAGGCAATACATTCGTTTTGAGTGGATTTCATTAGATGAGAATAGTAATGGTTAAAATAACGAGACCGCAGAAAAATCGACAGAAAGATTAACTGTCAGATAGACCGGAAGTTAGACAGAAAGATAGATAAACTGTCAGAAAAACTGGAAGTTAGACAGAAAAAAGCGCAGACTGATAGAAAAATAGGGAAACAGAAAATAAAAAACATGCAGAAAAACAGTCAGTGATGTGAAAAAACTGGCATACAGACAGAAAAACAGACAGTTAAACAAAAAACAGACAGTTAAACAAAAAAACAGACAGTTAAACAGAAAAACAGAAGTTAAACAAAAACAGACAGTTAAACAAAACAGACAGTTAAACAGAAAACAGACAGTTAAAAAGAATAAAACGGGCACATAGAGGACAGAGATATTGAGAAATAAGACAATTAAAGAAATAAGCACTTAGACAGACAAAATAGGCGGACAAACATAATAGCCGGGATAGATTAAATAAAACAAACGGCACGGCATCATGGGCAGAAAGACAAATAAAAGGCCAGACAAGTGAAGCTTAACAAAAGTAACGGTCGAGAAATGTTAGGTCTGAAGTCCTAAGCTGTATACCAGGGGTGGGTGGGCAAATTTTTCTACTGAGGGCCACATTTAAAAATTGATTTTTATCGGCGGGCCGTATATATATTTTGTCTACTTAATTACACTAAAACGTAGAAAAATATGAAGTAAAGATAATTTGTCATTTTATTTCACATTCACACTCTATTACAAATGCACATTACATTTAAAATACAACCAAATCAGCAGCTAATTTAGTAATAAGACTTTACTATTCATAATTATTTCAACAAAAGAACTGACTTGGACCTCCTTTTAGGTTATAATCTACTTTGTAGGTCAAGCAGCTCTAATTAATATTCTGGAGCAAGAAAACTGATTTAATATCATTAGATTCAAATCAAATAGTCGAATACAATTTCTAAAAACTAGCAAAACTCCAAACAAAGAGAATCAACATCGACATAGGATCGTAAGTTGTACATGCAAACGGGCCGCATAATATACTCTGACGAGCCGCATGTGGCCCGCGGGCCGTAGTTTGCCCACCCCTGCTGTATACTAATGTGATATATGTTGATAAAAACTTATCACAGACAGAGGCAAATTTATCGAAGTGCACAATGGGTGCGCACAAAATCAAACTTAATGCCCGCAAAACCCAATATGCCCATGAATCCAACCTTAAGCCCTAAAAATCCAACTTTATGCCCACAAAATCCAACTTTACGCCCACAAAATCCAACTTTATGCCCACAAAATCACAACTTTATGACCACAAAATCCAACTTTATGACCAAAAAATCCAACTTATGCCCACAAAATCCAACTTTATGCCCACAAAATCCAACTTTATGCCCACAAAATCCAACTTTATGCCTAAAAATTCCAACTTTATGCCCACAAAATCCTACTTTTGCCCAAAATCCAACTTTATGACCACAAAATCCAACTTTATGCCCACAAAATCCAACTATATGCCCTTTTGATGACCATCTTTTTTAAGGGCCCACACATTTTCTTCGTCCGGGGCCTGCAAACCATTAGTCCACTCCTGGTCAAATAATACTATTGGAGATCTCTTAACTGGCCGTGGACCAATGACCGTGGATGGCTGAACTCAGTCGATGGAAATAAAAGTTGAGGCATGTAAACAAACGACCGAACCAACAGACAAACACTTATCTCCCAACATTTATCTCATTGGCATAATGACTCAGAATGGAGGTTGTTCATCATGAAACGAATCACCAGACCAAAGCGAGTCAAGTAAACACTCGCTCAGTGGACCAGTCGGAAACTGGGCACATTAAAGAAGTGGCCTGGAATGTAATCCCAGAGTACACAGAAAACACAGCATGGTGATTCGTGACGTCATGTGCCATACACCACCACACTGTGGGGGAGTGTCAAACTGTGGCGCACGTGACTAATGCTGTTGATCTGTATTACATAAATGAACTCATTTGTACATCGATCTGTTATAACAGGGGTGGGGTGGGTGGGCAAACTGTTGTGACTGTGAGTCACAGTGGGTTCTTAATTTTGAAAAAAAAAAAGGTGCAGCACCAAAAGCAGATAGATAGAGTGCTTTTATGAATCAAAATATAAATTACTTGTGTCATGACATAAAATATTATGGAAGAATAAAAAGTTTTCCAAATATCTTATCAGTGCACATGAGTGAAGCATTTGGAAAGTCGCATTGAATTATTATATTATGATGAAAAGAAGTTTCAAATAATTTTGAAAATTAAAGTAAATATATTTGTAACAAAGAAAACAGAGAGTATTTTCAAAATGAAAAACAAAAAATTATTTTAGAAATGTGTATGAAGTTTTTCAATCGAAATACTTTAAGTACAAGTACTGTGAAAAATAGTTTCCATTTTTTTGGTCTATTGTTTAAGAAAAAAGTTTGTTTATAAACATGAAAATCCTCTTACAATTATACACCCTGTCTTACGAGTTGTTACAATTATACACTCTGTCTTACGAGTTGTTACAATTATACACCTTGTCTCACGAGTTGTTACAATTATACACCCTTGTCTCACGAGTTGTTACAATTATACACCCTGTCTTACGACGAAGAACAAAGATATCCCTGGTCCAAACTATTCATTAATCACTAACAGAGGTATAATGCAATATAGACATGTCATCAAGTATACATGCAATTGATAGAGGATGCAGAGTAAAACATATTGAAGTTCGCCCTAAGAGAATCTTTACGCTGAAATAACTGACTGCTGATTACAGGCGTACAGATTTGAACTGACTGCTGATTACGGGCGTACAGTTGAATGCTGATTACAGGCGTACAGATGAATGCTGATTACAGGCGTACAGATGACTGCTGATTACAGGCGTAGAGATGACTGCTGATTACAGGCGGCCAGATGAATGCTGATTACAGGCGTACAGATGACTGCTGATTACAGGCGTACAGATGACTGCTGATTACAGGCGTAGAGATGATCACATTGGCGGCGTACAGATCTGAGATGACTACTGATTACAGGCGTACAGATGACTGCTGATTACAGGCTTACAGATCTGAGTTGATCATGATTATAGCGTACAGATCTGAGATGACTATCATGACGTACAGATGACTTCAGATTACAGGCGTACAGATGACTGCTGATTACAGGTGTACAAATCTAGAGATGATCGCTGGTTACAGACTTGAGACGAATGGTTTTACCTTGTAGTAATAGTTAAATTCATTGAATGATGAGTTCATCAAATGGCTAAGCAAAATGGGAGATAACTGGAGCTCACACTGAGTGAAAGAGCTAATATATTAACATTAACTGTAGCTATAGTAGCTAATGTTAACTGAGCTTTACTGAGTGAAAGAGCTAATATATTAACATTAACTGTAGCTATAGTAGCTAATGTTAATCCGAGCTCACAGTGAGTGAAAGCGGTATTAGAACTGTAGCAGTGGTAGCAATAGTAGCAAAAGTTCATATCCGCCCCGCTTCTCACTAAAAACGATTTGAATTAATTATTCATACAGATTTTTATCCTGTCATTCAAAAAAAGAACGTGGAGCAGACGACAACTAAAGATAATTGAATGGTTCATGCTGGTCGCATCAACACAAAAACATGAGAAATATTTCAACAAGTTGGACCCCAGACAACTTTCACTCCTGGTCTCTGTTCACCAAGCGTGGAACTCGGCAGATGAAATAGCTGGCTCCATGTTTGTGTGGCTCACACTGTAAATGGCATCACCACAGGGCGAGCTATTTTCGCGATCTATACCGTGCCAATGTCAAGGTCAGCATCACTGTCACATTCCCTCTCTCTCTCCTCTGTTACATGGTTAGGGTTCAAGGTTACTAGGTTGGCTCTTGAATAAATTTAACCATATGGATACCAATGGATCGAAACCTTTGTTCTTGCTTCGCAAAGCTCGTATACTGGGGCCACAACAAGATTTTTTATAACACAGGAATCCGTGTAAAGGGAATAAATGAAACATGTATTAAAATTCTCTAAATCATGAAAATTAATATCTGTGTTAACTTCAAATTTATTGTAAAGGTATTGCGACATAAAAGTCTAAGAACGTACATTTACATACTTACATCTCATACTATATATGAAGATGTATGTTTAATTATATATGTATATTTTGTTTGTTTTTGTTACCGATTTTTTTAAAGTATTAAATGTGTAATTTTAACAAACAATATTTACTTATGTACGTTTAAACATATTGCGCTATAGTGAAGTATATTAGTTGAATAGTATGAATTTATACTTATTTTTTTGTTACTGACTCTATAAAATCAGTGCATACTTTTGATCAAAAGAGGAAAAAATGTTTCAATGAGATAATTGAATGTTGTACCTGGTGATAAATAAATAAATATACACATATTCGGTCGGGCAGGGACAGCATAATAACTTTTTGGCTCCCATGCAAAACATATTTATCAGCCACCCCGTCCCATTTTTTATTGCGAGAATCTTAAAATAATTTTGCTAGCTTACCTGAGTCTATAGCGTGAAGTGTTTTAATCTGTATTTTAAATTGACTGAATATATGTATCTTGATCACTCGATTCTTTAAGGCTATTTTAGTAAAACTGATATAGTTTTTTATTTAATCATATTGGCTTTCAGTAACGTAATCTTCCCATATCACATTTGGTTGTTCACAACGATTTGGGTGTTTCAAGGCACACATTATGTGAGTATTAGTTTTGATACAAGTTGATATACGTTTTCGCATTTATCGTGAAACGCTTTCCTATGGTTTCGCGTTTTTCGTGCGCCGCTTCACGTTCAGTTCAGACAGACCCGACGAAAGACATCGAGACCGACAGTTCGACAGACTGACGATAGAGGACATCAGGACACCAGTTGTAGAGATAGTCAGAGGAGAAGTTAGTGGGGAAATAATAGAGGCACAAGCTATCAAGTTATTGCGTTTTACAGTACACAGTCAAAGCCTGTTTTATTGAAGTATCTCTGAATAATTCTTTCGGGAACGCAGGATACTAAGTGTCAAAGTGTTGCCAGATAATTCCTTCGGGAACCTGGAATACTACATGTTATATTGTGTACGAAGCATTTTTGTGAATACTGCTGCAACAAGTTCAGATTACATATGTTTTCTTATTGTTTAATAAATATAATTGAATCGTGGAACTTTGCCTCATTGATTGGTGTGTTGTTTGAGAGTGCATTGAGACTGAACGCTACTTAAGTTTATAAACCAGTTATAATATCGGCAGCTACATAAAACCAGTATAAGTTTCCGAAGCAGCAGTGAGGAACACACAGTGTTACCTTGGAGCAGCATTACATCAACAAGCACATAACATTATATACAAAAATATAGTGTTACATATATATATATATTAAAATAAAATAATTTAATTCTTGAACTTTAAAAAAAAATATATTCATTTATTATTCTTCTTTAGAAATGTTCTTTTTTTTCACAACAGGATAAGACCGCCTTGAACTTCTCTCGTAATTTCAAATTTAAAACATAATTTTTAAAACACAAAACCTTTAATACATTAACATATGAAAGCAAATTCTTTTTGGTTATTTTTTTTTTATTTATTTATTTATGTTTAAATATTAATATCCAATCTTAAAACTTTCGTTAAACAGACTTATGTATCCGCCAAGTCAACGTTCAACTTAAATTTAAATGACGTAATCAGTATGACTCTTCTTTTTTGAAAATGTTCTCATTAAATAGATGTAAATAAACATGGCGGATTTGAAGTTCGAACCCCACCCCCCATCCCACCCTCCTTTCGATTCGTAATCGAAATATATATATATATTTTTAAAGCGAGTTGAGTTTTGAAATAAAAATAAAATGAGCGGATGGGTTTTTTTGTTTCTTGTATAATCTCTAACAGAATAACTTGTCAATTATGTATTGCAGTGGTCCTCAACCAACCCCCCGCGGGCCGCCCAAGTAACATTAAATTATTTCCTTTTGATTTATTTCTCTCGTGATTGTGCGACTTTCCTTGGACGAGAAATAATCAACGACAACCACCCCCCGGGCCCCTTTTCCCAGTGGGCCGCGGTGAAGTTATCAAACGCTGACCGGTTCGTGGCGAGATAAAAGGTTGGGGACCACTGATGTAGATGACTGATGATGAACGTATCCAACTGGTACAGACTGTAACACAGGAAGCGGGTTGATACATGTTTGAATGAGATTCTACGCCTATTTAAGATATTGGTCATCTTCACCCGGGGAGGGGGGTTCTAACTATAAAATGGGTTGAAAATCTGATTGCCAAAGCCATCATCCAGCTTTGGAACGGACCCTGAAGAATTACACAGGTTTAAATAATTCTGGGGACTAAAGACAGGTTGGAAACACCCTGAACTATTAGAAAAGGTTACATTATTCTGGGTCTACAGGAAAGTTGTTCTTCATCCATGTGAGTAAAGATAGAATTTAACAAGATCATGACTTGAAACCCAAGCTATAAGCCTGTACTAACCAAACCCTATCATTTAGACCTGTACTAACCAAACCCAACCATTAAACCTAAACTAACCAAACCCAATCATTTAGACCTGTACTAACCAAACCGCACTATTAAACCTGGACTGACAAAACCCAACCATTAAACCTGGACTAACAAAGAGACTAATTAGTAAACCACTTGCGGTGATATGTAGCTTTTTTATGGAAAGGGTGTGACTGTGTGTGTGTGGGGGGGGTCCCCTGAATAGGTCGAAGGAAGTCAAAAAAAAAAAATTCTGGACAGCCAAAGCTATTGAAGGCACCGGTGAAACAGAAGTATTCCATTAGCTTTAAGAGCGTTGCACAATTATCTTTACTTGTTTCTGTGTAACAACAAAACATTCTTTAGTAGCATGATTTGATTGGGGGGGGGGGGGTGGATAGGGGATGGGGCGTCTTCTCATCAAGTGAACATTTTAGATCAGCGATTCTTTAATGATTGTATCCTCGGCCAACCATCCAAACCGTTTTTCTATTCTGATGTGGAATGAGATTTTGTTTAAAGGACCATGTTCATTTCTTAGACCCCATACCACTAATTGGTCGGGTTTGTTTTTTTAAGGATCTTCTTTCACCACCACCCCCCCCCCCCTGGGCCGGCCATAGTCGAAGGTGCAATGGCTATGAAGTAGACCCCTCAGCCGGCGCCGCGCGCCGGCTACGCCGCCGAATTTTCGTAAATCCGCCGAAAAATATGCGGCGCGCCTCATTAGCCGCCGTATTTCGTTCGCCGTTATATTAACTGTCGCATTACTTAATCTTATTGCACAAGACCTTGCTGACCATATCAGCTCTGTCTTGAAAAGCTTTTCTGTTGATCACAAAATACTAGCTGCCATGATGGTGCTGCAATTATGATAAAGACTGCAAAGCTTTTGAAGGTTGACTTTTATCAGCACTTTTCAGCACACGTATTGCACCTTAATACTACCGACAGAATCAATAAAAATGAAGAATTTCAAGACCGCAATTATAGAAGACGATGCAGCATTCACAGGGAATAAAGAAATGATAAAGACCCTGAAAGAATGCATGTCTTCAGTGTGTATATTGCTTCTTGTAGATGATCAGCTCAGTGCATCAATAATGGATGCCTCTAAGAGCAGCACTAACGCCATCAATGATAGTCATAGACACAATGATAAGTCAGTGAAGGCATCATGTCCAACGAGTTGGAATTCAACATTGATGATGATTCAGTCTATACTTGACTTGAAAAGATGATGATGATACAACTGTTTATTTCTGTTGTTTTAAATAATAAAACTTTTCCCCAAGTATTGTACAATTTTTTTATTGCTGAAGTTTTATCAATTCAATATTGTCTAGGCGTCAGCCGAATTTCAGCCAAATATTTCGTAATCTGCCGAAAATCAGTCGAAAATCAGCCGCAAATGTCAATTTACTCAATTTATGGTCTAATTCGGCTACGCCGGCTATCAGCCGAAAAATTATGTCAGCCACCCGAAACTTAAAAAAAATTCGGCTGGCAGGTCTACTATGAATGCACTACGGAAGACAAAGACACAGATAATGTGACTAACACAATGACCTAGCCGCCTTTACATCACCCAACTATTAGAAGGCGTCAACGAAAAAGAGGGCGGGGGAATCAAACGAACGTTCAATATTATTAATTTAAAATTAGTTGTTGTTTGGTTTGGAAAGTAGTTGCAAGTTGGGGGCTAACGATCAATTAACGCTATTTTATTTATTTATTTGTATTCTGCATCGTAGGATTTTGATAATGGGAATAGCTGAGTTATGTGGTTTAAATGGACATGGGAGAGAGTGAATGAGATATATAGAGAGATACAGACAAAGAGAGACAGAGAGAGAGAGAAAGAGAGAGAGAGAGAATGATTGGTGGGGTGGGATGGATCTGGAGGGGAATAGGTTAACGCCTCTGTTTGACATGTTACCTCCAGTGCAGTCAGAAGCCAGTACAAAAGTGTCTGTAGTGTTGGAGTCACCTCCAGTGCAGTCAGAAGCCAGTACAAAAGTGTCTGTAGTGTTGGAGTCACCTCCAGTGCAGTCAGAAGCCAGTACAAAAGTGTCTGTAGTGTTGGAGTCACCTCCAGTGCAGTCAGAAGCCAGTACAAAAGTGTCTGTAGTGTTGGAGTCACCTCCAGTGCAGTCAGAAGCCAGTACAAAAGTGTCTGTAGTGTTGGAGTCACCTCCAGTGCAGTCAGAAGCCAGTACAAAAGTGTCTGTAGTGTTGGAGTCACCTCCAGTGCAGTCAGAAGCCAGTACAAAAGTGTCTGTAGTGTTGGAGTCACCTCCAGTGCAGTCAGAAGCCAGTACAAAAGTGTCTGTAGTGTTGGAGTCACCTCCAGTGCAGTCAGAAGCCAGTACAAAAGTGTCTGTAGTGTTGGAGTCACCTCCAGTGCAGTCAGAAGCCAGTACAAAAGTGTCTGTAGTGTTGGAGTCACACATATCTTGGGCACGGCCGGGTGTGTGGGTGGGGGTGAGGTGGAGAGTGGGCGGGGGTTTGTCTAATAGGTTTGTACCTAACGTTTTGTGTTAGCGATTAAATCAACGACCCGTTGAACCAGAAGTCATGACACGATGGCGCGACTGTGTATTGAAGTTTTATAATTTTAATCTTTGGTTGATTCATTTGTCTACATTCTAAACATTTTCATTTTACAATGACAAATTATATCGATCTTGGAGTTCATGAACTTAACTGGGTCTTTATCATGATCGTTAGTTATGCAATGTCTTAATATGACTTCAATATGTGTCAAACGTAGCCGATCTTTCGAACAGGAAAACTAAGCAGCCGCCAGGAGTCTCCAACTCAAGAAGGGCCCCCACCATCCAGCATTAGTTTCTTATAATCTGTTACTCAGAAGCTCCCCCCCCCAATGTATTTTTATAAATGCCCCTGAAAACCTCCAGAAGTCTCCGCCCAGGGCCGACGAAGACCTAAGCACGGCACTGGTTACGAAGGTATTGTAGATGAAATGAGAAAAGAAACAAATTACAATGTCCTTAGAAAATTTAACGAGAGGCGAAATGATCTGAGGGAAGAGAGTTTGAAGGAGGTGGGTGAATAATGAGTTGAGTCAAACATTTTAAAGGAAATGCAGTGATTCGGTCAAACATTTCCTTGGAATGTAGTGAGTCGGTCAATCATTTCAAGGTCATGTTTTGACATTGCCAAAGTTGTATTGTAATAACCGTCAAGACAGGTGGCCAGGTGAGAGGTCGACTCAAACGTTTGTCATGGGACCCCAGCCTTAGGGGAGCCCCGTAGCTTGTGAAATGTATTAGTTATATGTTTATTACGCCGCAACAAAGCTGGGACGTTTTCGTAGTATAAAGGAACAGAGTTTGACTGGAGCCCTGGATTGTATCGCCATTACGAGAAATGTTTAAAATGTTGCAGTTATGTGATGGGGAACACAAGTCTTTCGGCCCTCCTCCTCGTCGCCCTCCCATTATATGGGAGCGAGAAGGAACGATATATATATATATATATATATATATATATATATATATATATATATATAGAGAGAGAGAGAGAGAGAGAGAGAGAGCGACATATGTTGCGCCTCAGTTGTTGGGGGTGATAACGAAATAGCAGTTATATTTTTTGTTTTCCCCCAACTGGACTCTCGGTTTGTGGTAACGGGAGAGGAGAGGCTACATGGGTCAACACATTAATATCATCTTTACAGGGAGTTTACAGAACAAGGTGTGAATGTTGTAAATATTTCAGGCACGCGTTCAACACTATTACCGTCACAGGTTTTATTGTCACAGCCAAATGATCCAGCCAACAGTGTCACAACGAGTAGTGCGACAAATACAAGTGTTACAACCAATAGTGTGACAGGAGGCAATAATGTCACAACCAGTACTGTCACAACCAATAACGTCACAACCAATACTGTCACAACCAACAATCTCACAACCAATAATGCAATAAGTACAATAATCTCTAGACTAAATTGCATTCGATTATTCTTTTTAAATTCACGTTGTATCAAAGTACCCGCTGGCCACATTGCATTAGCGTCTCGCATCAATGGGCCACCAGACGACCATGACAGTGACTCTCGCACACTCACACAGCCACACACAAACACACAGCCACACAGACACTCAAACAGCCACACAATAAACCTAGCAACCCTAAAAATAATGTCTTAATATGAGCTAAACAAAAATTACATTTCAGCCTGTAACGAACACAACGAGAGACACAGTAACAGACACAACGATAGACACAGTAACAGACACAACGAGAGACACAGTAACAGACACAACGACAGACACAGTAACAAACACAACGAGAGACACAGTAACAGACACAACGAGAGACACAGTAACAGACACAACGACAGACACAGTAACAGACACAACGAGAGACACAGTAACAGACACAAACAGTAACAGACACAACGAGAGACACAGTAACAGACACAACGAGAGACACAGTAACAGACACAACGAGAGACACAGTAACAGACACAAACAGTAACTGACACAACGAGAGACACAGTAACAGACACAACGAGAGACACAGTAACAGACACACACTTTATGTAACACTGAACAAGTCAGGCTCTAATCCCCCCACCCTGTCCCTCTCTCCCCCCCCCCCCACTTAAAATAATTCATAAATCTTCTACATTAATAATGTACACCAAATACGAACCCCCCCCCCACCTTACCCAATCCTCACAGATACGAGAGTTTAATAATAAAAAATTCCTGTCGCTCAATATCTGCTAAATACATCTTAGTCTTTTTTTTATGTTTCTGTCCTTAACACTGTGAAGGGTAATAAATAAATGTCCAGCATTTTATCACCACCTGAGTAATTACCTCAATGAATGGGGGGGGGGGGGACAGACATAAATACAGATTTGTACCAAGAGCTTTTTTTTTAATAATAGCAGAAAAAATGTTACTATACCACTTGGCTAAAGTAACAGCCATTAATTGCTTTTGTTTATAGAGAATGTGGGTGGGTTGGTTGGGGTGGGGGTTTTCCCGTTGGAGTTTATAACATCTCACTCAGCCTGGGGATGATTGATGAAGAGAGAGAAGGAGGGTGGTGGGGGGAGGGGTTGGGGAGGTAGGGCGCAGCGGGTTGGAGGTGGGGCTGAAGGGAGATGGAATGAGGTCTGAAAAAAAAAGATGTCAAGTCGTGTGGCGAGCGGTGCGCAGAGTGAGTTACAGTGAAGAATAAAGACGGTGTTCGGTGGTAAGGGGGATGGTATGTGAGGTGGTCAGTGCGACAATATGTCACGTGGTCAGTGAGATGGTATGTAAGGTGGTCAGTGAGATGTTATGTAAGGTGGTCAGTGTGATGGTATGTAAGGTGGTCAGGGAGATGGTATGTGAGGTGGTCAGTGCGACAATATGTCACGTGGTCAGTGTGATGGTATGTAAGGTGGTCAGTGCGACAATATGTCACGTGGTCAGTGTGTTGGTATGTGAGGTGGTCATTGCGACAATATGTCACGTTGTCAGGGAGATGGTATGTAAGGTGGTCGGTGCGACAATATGTCACGTGGTCAGTGAGATGGTATGCAATGTGGTTTAATAGAACGTAGCAACTGAAACGGTCAATAATATGTTTGAAGTGATGGTCAGTAAATTTATCAATGAAACGGTAAAGTTGACAGTGAAACGGGGGGGGGGGGATTGTTCAGAGAGATAGTAAAGTGGTCTTTCAGATGGTAGCTCAATGAAACGTCCACTAAAATGACCGATGATATGTCCATTGACATATTCGGTGAATTGATCACTGAAATTGGTGGTCAGAGAGATTCTAAATGAGGTGGAACTGAGATACAGGGCATACTATAGCATGGTCTGTGTCGCTCGGTCAAGGAAGTAAGTCACCTCATAAGTTCAAAAAAATCAGGGGAAACAACCGAGTTCAGTGTTAGGTTTAACTTCTACGATTTGTTCTAATGTAAATAAAAACAAAAATGCCACTTTTCTTTTACAAAGTCGACCAGCCCTGATTCCTTTCAGTTTGCTCAGGTGGTAAGATAGTGAGTTTATAAGTGAATTGGTATGGGAGAAGGTCAGTGGTATGGTAAGCGAGATGATGGTCACTTTGTAGGCTATATAAAAAAACCAACAGCTCCGGCTGACCAGCTACGACCCCTAATTAGGGAGCACTGTGGGGTCAATAGTATCCATAAGTTCAATGCTGGATTGAGATTACTGTCAGATTTAGGCTAGTGACCTAGAGAAAAAAAAAGGTCCGATTTCGAAAACACAATGACAATAAGCATCACCATCGAAATATTGTGTCATCCCACACACAATGACAATAAGTATCACCATCGAAATATTGTGTCATCCCACACACAATGACAATAGGTATCACCATCGAAATATTGTGTCATCCCACACACAATGACAATAAGTATCACCATCGAGATATTGTGTCATCCCACACACAATGACAATAAGTATCACCATCGAGATATTGTGTCATCCCACACACAATGACAATAAGCATCACCATCGAAATATTGTGTCATCCCACACACAATGACAATAAGTATCACCATCGAAATATTGTGTCATCACACACACTATGACAATAAGTATCACCATCGAAATATTGTGTCAGCCCACACACAATGGCAATAAGTATCACCATCGAAATATTGTGTCCTTCCACATATGGCGTACTGGGCCTATGCCAGTTTACAGAAGATGGAAAGAGATATTTTCTTGTATGAAGTTGGCGGTGAAATAAATCACGGAGAATTCTTTAAGTCTGATTACAGAGGGCTGATAATTTTTTTCACGGCCTAAGACCAGTGCTTTTTTTTTTATCTGGAAGAAGACACCGGAACGGCGTTCCGGCAACTTTCATTCCGTAGACTTTTGTTTACTGCACAATTTTCAGTGTTATTTCTTTATGACACGACGGATAAAAATAGGAGTTCCAGTACCTATTTTTTTTTAGAAAAATAGCACTGCCTAAGACTAAAGCTTTATCATGCTAATGTTTGGTCCGGCCTTGCATATGATGGTCACTTCTATGACGTTTTGTGAAATTAAATACACTAAGATATGAAGTCACGTTTGAGTTTTGAATGACGAGTTAAGAATTCTCTATTGCGACTCTGGTCACAAATACTGTGCATAAATGTATGAGTGAAGTCTATTAACTAGTAGTTGCAAGTACCCGGCTTTGCCCGGGTTTAAAATAAGGTTTTCTGTTTACCTTTTGTTTTCTCCCTACCTTCTCTCTCCCTTCCTCTCTCTCTCCCTTCCTCTATCTCTCCCTCCCTCCCTACCCTCTCTCTCCCCCTACCCCCTCTCTCCCTTTCTCTTCTCCCTCCCTAACTCTCCCATCTCCCTCTCTCCCTCCCTCCTTCTCTCACCCCCTGTCCCCCTCTCTCCCCTTTCCCCCTTCCCTCTCTATCCCTCCCTGCCCCCTCTCTCTCTTTATCTCTCACTCCCTCCCATTTCTCCCATCCTCTCTCCCTCTCTCCTTCCCTCCCCTTTCTCTCCCTCCCTACCCCCTCTCTCCCTCCTTTCTCCCTCCCTCCCTCCCTCTACCGTCTCCCTCTCTCCCTCTCCCCCTCCCTCCTCTCTCTCTCTCTCTCTCTCTCTCTCTCTCTATATATATATATATATATATATATATATATATTATGGCTTGACACCTCTTCTAAAATCCTTCTTCATTCCTTTACCTTCCTCAAACTGTACAAATCAGGAAGCACGAAAAAACATCAACAATTCTTTGCAGCACAAAGGCACGATACAGCACCAGCGCGCAAGTTCTATTCAACTTTATTAGTAGGAAAATTTAAAAATGTAAAATGTATCATCGGGAAATGACGTCACAGAGGAGTTTTATTTATGGCGCCGTCGAGATTACTTTAATATAGTAAAATACTAAAATAAAAATAATTAACTACAATTGAATTACCCATCGAGATAAAACGAAACCTGTCCCATGACCTTCCCCATGTAATTATGTGTACGTGTACCAAATTTCACGTTATTTGGTTGTCTGGATCTTGAGTTATAAAGGAACAGACAGACAGACAGCAAATGCGTCTTATAGTTAAATCAATAAAAGAAGAAATAGAATGCTATTTATATTTCGAAATTTGAACTGTTCATACATACACACAATCATTTAGTAATGTTTAAATAGTGTGTACGTTGGTGTACCGAGGGCCGTTTTAAGGTCATCGTAGGCCCTAGGCACTTTCAAAGTCGTAGGCCCTCCCCGATTTAATTTAATTTTTTTATATTCGTAGTCCCTTGAAAAGTCCGTACGCTCTAGGCACAGTGCCTACTGTGTCTATATGATAAAGCGGCCCTGGGTGTACCGTGCTGTTGTTTTTGAATAGCAAGATTCTACTATGCTCACGCAGGCCCGTAGCGTATGGGGGGCCGCCCCCCCCCCCCAGCGTTTTGTCTGCCCCCCCCTGCTTATTTGTTCTACTTAGTAAAATGTATTAACTGCCCCCCCTGTTATTGTCTGCCCCCCCCCCCCGCTGTATAATGCCTGGCCCCTGCTGTAGAATTTTTACGCTACGGGGCTGTGCTCACGGCTTTACCTATCATTGCTTTTAATAGGCTTTTGTGATCCTGCAAGTCCCTAGTAGAAAGGATTTTAAATAGTGCTAAGTGGACGGAGGGCTGCTGTGAAGGTTGCTTTCAACTGTATGTTATTTTTTTTTTTGGTGGCTCAGTGGCGCTAATGTTTGGTAGTTGGATTAGCGTTGTGTAGGTTACAGGGTCGAATATCGGCGATGACATCTACCAACCGCATCCATCCTGGTCACTGCAGCTTCGTCTACTGGGGGGAATGTTAAAATAGAACCACAGAAAAAAAAAACTGTCTTAAATTGAGTATAATGTCAAAGGTTACGCTTTCCGAAAACTTGTCAGGGGCGTTAACCTTTGGGTGTTGTGTTGTGGGAGGAAGGGGGGAGAAATGAAATAAAAATATTTTTTATTCATTTTGATGCAATGTAGTGAGACAATTATTTGTGAGACATGGATGCAATGGAGCTTCAGTTGTCAATTATAGTATGTGTAGGGGGGGGAGGGCGTGTCTGAGAATTTTGTAGCTGCTCCCCCCCCCACCCCCCTTGCATGGGGGTGTCAAAATGCTCGTGAAATCGATTGAAGAGACAGTGTCTCATTCTTGAAGTTTTTTTTTTGTTGTGGTTCCACTAAATGTGTGCCATTCTTCGTTCAGTATAATCAGGTCTATGTAGTTAACTTATAATAACATGTTATTTAGCTGGTAGGCAGTCGCCATTCCTGGCCTGTCGGGCGTTAACTAACTGTAGCATCATCACCAGCCCATATATATAAATAAGATTTAACGTCTTCCACAAAGAACGACGCAAGTGTCAACATGACTTCGTTTATGTTTCTGTGAGTTTACCCTCGACGCCATAAACTACTAATTGTGACGCATTCCCATCCGCCTCCACCCCCTCCCCCACCCCACCCCAAACACCGCCCTCCCCCCCCCACTTAAGTCGATGTGTCAGAATAAATAAGTCATTAAACCTACTCCGACTCGATCTCCACTCCCAACGTGCCAGGTACTAACAGTTGTACTCACACAGTGTCACTATGACGTGATATATGTCTGAACATACAGACACACACACACACACACACACACATACACTCGTGCGCACAGACCAGATAGCTTTTAGTCTTGCCCCCCCCCCTTCACCCACTCTTCTTGCTTTAGGAATGACACCTGGTCAGTACTTTCTACTAAAATTGGCTGGTGAGACACGATTGTAGGTACAGTTTGAAAAGGGGAAGGGTGATTTGTTACAAATGACTGTTTGACAGAACGTTTACCAGTCGTCGACTTTTCATTTTATTTTTGTGGTCTTAAGTAAAGAAGACAGGCGTGACACAGGCAAGGCCAGTTAGCACAACTTCTAAAATTTGCAGGCAAGGCTTGTTAGCACAACATCTAAAATTTGCAGGCAAGTATTGTTAGCACAATTTCTAAAATTTGCAGGCAAGGCTTGTTAGCACAACATCTAAAATTTGCAGGCAAGGCTTGTTAGCACAACATCTAAAATTTGCAGGCAAGGCTTGTTAGCACAACTTCTAAAATTTGTAGGCAAGGCTTGTTAGCACAACATCTAAAATTTAAATACAACTCTACCATTCAAATACAAATCGCCAACCATATCAAACACACACACAAAATCACACACACACACACACATATATATATATATTACCGTAAAAAACGAATTTTCGAATTTTTAATTGATACAAAAACGAAATGTCATATCATTGTATAGAATTTTACAACTATTACGGTATAAAGAATGAAAGCTCTCACCAAAATAGAGTTAAAAACATTATCGTACACATACCCCACCCTCTCCATGCTCCAATAAATGTTTGGATGAAATGTAATATCCGTTGAACAGCAGGGGGGGGGTCAGTGATCCAGTCGAATAACATTAAATGTACGTTAGATGATGATCAATAGTTTATAAAAATGGAATTAGTTGTTTATGGAAACTTACTCAACCGTAAAATGTTTTAACTGAGAGTTGGCTGCATGGGAAGCAGATTGGTGTGTGTGTGAGAGAGAGAGAGTGTGTGTGTGTGTTTTAACAATTCATAGTTTAGTTTGAAAATAGAAGACTTCGGTTAAATATTAACGGTGATAAAGTCAGATTCGTTTTAACGGCCTTAAATTCTTTCATTGTCCCCTGTGTTGGGGCCCTCTATGACAAACCATTCAAATGAATTAAATTACTAGGGCCCCTTATTGGTGCACCCCCCCACACACACACACACCCTTTATGTGCAACGAATGAGTACAGACTGCCCTGTTTAAAGTATGTATACGTGATCTCATTATTACGTATTAACCAGGTGAACTTGGCGCACCTTGCGGAAAGAAATAGTTTAACCTGTAATATACGCGCCATTGCATAGTTTACGGTTATATATATATATATATATATATATATATATATATATATGTATGTATATATATATATATATCAACCTGTGGAGCGGCGGTCACCGACACCATGGGTATTCACCTCTGGGTATTCACCTCTGGGTATTCACCTCTGGGTATTCACCTCTGGTATTCACCTCTAGGTATTCACCTCAGGTATAGAACCCAACAACAAGAGAATGCAATTCAAACTTAGTCTTTCTGTGAATTTGTCTCGAGGGTGTAGCCCTCTCTCCTTCCTTCTCAAAGCAGCGCCATCTTCATCATCTAGGGCAGCGGATCTCAACTAGGGGGTATGTGTACCCCCCACAAGGGGTACGGGGAAGGCTATGCAGGGGTACGTAATGACGCGTAATTTTCGTTTTCTAACAACCAAGAGGTTGAAGAAGGTCACCGGTTTGCTCAAACTTTCTGGGGTACCCCGCAGACATATTTTCGCAACTTTTTGGAGTATAGTCGCGAAAAAAGATTGAGAACTGCTGATAAATGTCTGTGGTTTCATCCCCGACAGGGGTATATTAGCTAAAGCAGGGCCGGGGATGACAGGTCTCAGTGTCGGGGATATCCCCGGTAAATCGAGCCGGTAAAAAAAAATACGGTGTTAAAGTTATTTATGTGGATGATGACAGTTAATGTCTTGTCAATGTCTTGTCTGTCAATGTCGTTTAAGTCATAATTGTGCACAATACCCAAATTGGTATTGTATGGTAACTTAAATTGTGCATGATAGCAACCTGTTATTGAATTCAATGTGTGCACAATTATAAAACTTGTGCACAAGAGCAACTTGTCAAATAATTTAACCTTTACACCAGATCAACCTGTCAACAAATACAACTTGTGCACAAGACTAGTCGCTCCAAACATTGAACTTGTGCACAAGACTAATAGCTCCAAACATTGAACTTGTGCACAAGACTAATTGCTCCAAACATTGAACTTGAGCACAAGACTAATCGCTCCAAACATTGAACTTGTGCACAAGACTAATCGTTCCAAACATTGAACTTGTGCACAAAACTAATAGCTCCAAACATTGAACTTGTGCACAAGACTAATAGCTCCAAACATTGAACTTGTGCACAAGACTAATCGCTCCAAAAATTGAACTTGTGCACAAGACTAATAGCTCCAAACATTGAACTTGTGCACAAGACTAATAGCTCCAAACATTGAACTTGTGCACAAGACTAATTGCTCCAAACATTGAACTTGAGCACAAGACTAATCGCTCCAAACATTGAACTTGTGCACAAGACTAATCGTTCCAAACATTGAACTTGTGCACAAAACTAATAGCTCCAAACATTGAACTTGTGCACAAAGACTAATAGCTCCAAACATTGAACTTGTGCACAAGACTAATCGCTCCAAAAATTGAACTTGTGCACAAGACTAATAGCTCCAAACTTGAACTTGTGCACAAGACTAATAGCTCCAAACATTGAACTTGTGCTTAATGCAATTTTTTCAAATTGAACTTTTTGAAAGTATTTAGCAATATATAAAACTCTATCCCTACCCCCTCTTTCCTTTCCAGGATCGATTCCCTCCCCCCTCCCTCTTCCCTCACACACAAGATGTATTGATAAAGATTTGCCGATGTTTATTAAATAAAGACCCCCCCCCTCCCCCACGGCTAATATTCGTTTACCTTTCAGTTAGCCGGTACAATCAATATTTCATTTCATTTGACCTTTACAGATTTCATCTCCACACATGAAAAAAAAAACAACATTCTAAAGATCAACTTGTTATTTCCCCCCCCCCCCCACCCACCATCTCCTCGTACCATATAGTTTGAATGTAAGGAGTTATGTCCAATTTAATGTTGGCTGTGATATTGGGGAGATGGAGAGGGGGGCGGGGTGAATTGTTTGGAGGGAACTAGGGTTGTTTGTTTTTGTTTATATTGACTCAAACTTATAAGAATTCTTGTCATTTACTGTTTGGATGGTTGTCTATAATTATACAACTTTTTTTTTTTACGTTCGAATCATGGAATCATAGAATCTTGGAATCATAGAATCTTGGAATCATAGAATCTTGGAATCTTGGAATCATAGAATCTTGGAATCATAAATTCATAGAATCTTGGGTTGGCAGAGTTATTATTTGAAAACAATTTTATAGGGTGCAAAGCTATAAATTGGAATTGTGTACCACTATAGTTGTAGTTTGATTAAAATCTTGGAATCATAGAATCTTGGATCATAGAATCTTGGAATCATAGAATCTTGGAATCATAGAATCTTGGAATCATAGAATCTTGGAATCATAGAATTATGGAATCATAAAATCTTGGAAACATAAATTCATAGAATCTTGGATCGGCAGAGTTATGATTTGAAAACAATTTTATAGGGTGCAAAGGTATATAAATTGTAACTGTGTACCACCATAGTTAATAGTTTGATTAAAATTCATTATTGTAATTTTTTTAAAATATAATTTGAATAGATTTACTGCATTAAACTTGCCATTATAAATGTGTAGTTCCTTAAATATGTACAAATGGGCTAAAAGCTGTTTGCAAATTTCAGTCTAAGCTATTATATGAATAATTCGTCGTAATTAAAAAAACAAAGATATTTATAACCTTAATTGTCATATCTTTATTACTAGTTGGCATTATGTCATCCAAGCCATCGTGTCATATATGTCATATAGTATTGATGTTAGTTTTGAATGTCACTTGTGGAACTGCGGCACTTTATTTTACTTTTTTTTTAATATTGATTCATTTTTTTTTTTAATTTCACTGTCACGTTTTTGATAGTTGAAATATTGCCGAGCCGTTTTTTTTTTTTACGACTCTCCCGACGATCGATGTCGCAAATGATTAGATCGTTAAGAACGTGTTTATGGGAGGGGGAGGGGGGGAGAGGACTTTTATTTTTGTTTATGTTCTCTTGTATTGATGGTGATTAAAAAACTGTTACAGAGTATTGGTTGAGTGGTCTCCCTTTGTGTCAACAAGAGTTGCAGGCCTTTGTGGCGGAATACCATCGAGTGGAGTGGAAGAGTGTCGTCTAATTAGCTGGTACTTTTATTTCTTACTTATTTGTTCTCTGTTTTTTTTTTCCTCCAGTAACCTTTAAGGTCAATGTTCTTACATCACACAGGTAGGCAGCAAACAGACGACAGAAAGACGGACGGTTGGAGCCACTATAAGACAGAATATTTTATTTATTCATAGTTGGAATAAATAACAAACTATGGTCATTTTGTAAAATTCAGTTTAGCCATGCACAAGAGACATTTCGCAATACGGCCGACTTCCTGTTAATGTACCTTGTGAATGCCTGAATAAACACCCGGTTAAGAAGAATGATGGTAAATGGAACAGCTAAATCATGACAAGACGTTAATCAATGGAGCATGACCAACAGAATCTGGTTATTTGATTCTAAATATTGTTGATTCTGAATGTGACCTCATAGGCTGTAACACAGAGGAACATAAATGTATAGAAAAGTCTAAACATAAATCAGAACACATAAATTAATACAACATCAAACAATGAACACGTTTAAAAATAAAAGATGATAAGCAAACATTATAATCAACACAATATAAGAACACGATATAATCAACACACTATAACAACACAATATAATCAACACAATATAACAACACGATATAATCAACACAATATAACAACGCGATATAACAACACAATATAACAACACAATATAATCAACACAATATAACAATGCAATATAACAACACAGTATAATCAACACAATATAACAACACAATATAACAACACAATATAACAACACAATATAATCAACACAATATAACAATGCAATATAACAACACGATATAATAACACAATATAACAATGCAATATAACAACACAATATAACAATGCAATATAACAACACAGTATAATCAACACAATATAACAATGCAATATAACAACACAGTATAATCAACACAATATAACAACGCAATATAACAACACAGTATAATCAACACAATATAACAACGCAATATAACAACACAGTAAAATCAACACAATATAACAACGCAATATAACACCATAGTATAATCAACACAATATAATTAACACAATATAATCAACACAATATAATCAACACAATATAATCAACACAATATAATCAACACAATATAATCAACACAATATAATCAACACAATATAACAACACAATATAATCAACACAATATAACAACACAATATAATCAACACAGTATAATCAACATAATACAATCAACACAATATAACAACACAATATAATCAACACAATATAATCAACACAATATAACAACACTATATAATCAACACAGTATAATCAACACAATATAACAACACAGTATAATCAACACAATATAATCAACACAATATAATCAACACAATATAATCAACACAATATAATCAACACAGTATAATCAACACAATATTATCAACACAATATAATCAAAACAATATAACAATGCATTATAACAGCACAATATAACAACACAATATAATCAACACAGTATAACAAAGCTAATTATCAGCAATAAAAAAAACTATTCAGAAACTCAAAAGCTAAATGGCCGACAACAAACAAACCTAAGAAAAACAAACGTATGAGAACAAATCTAATTAGTTCTGATCAAAACTTATTTTAAAAAAACAATAAACAGCCCAGAAGAACAAACAGACTTTATCTACCGGACACAAGGGAACAAATAAACACAGAAAATTTACTTCAGAGCTTCGAAAATCAACCCTGTTCGTTGTATTATGTTGTTTCTTTGTTTGTTTATTGTGGTACATGACTGGAAGAGGGAGGAGGACCGTCTGTACTTTACCAGGTAAGCGTATTGAACACGTGATGTCAATAGCCTTGGATGTAAATAACTTTGAAAAGCTTGCATCACACAAGTAAAATAAACTATGTCGGTTATTGGCGTTTCGCTTAATGAAACTAACAGAAGTTCAACGTGACAATGTGAAAAAAAGGGTGAAAATAGAATTTTTCCATGTCAATGTACAGACTTGAAAGATTTTTTTTTTTTAAATCGAAAGCTCTTTAAAAATGTTAATTCATGTCTTCATCCGTCGAATCTTGACCTTGATGGTTAATTATTTTAATGTTGTTAAAGAACTTTACTTCTCAACTCGTCTCGCGAATCAGAGATAAAAATAAAATACTAGCGCGCAGAGTGTGTACTAGGTATATGGCTTGAAAAACAAATTTTGTAATTTTACAAGTGGCGTGCCAGATTTTGATGAGCTTTTATATAAAAATAATAAATACAACAAAAAATCATCAATTTTGTTGAAAAAGTTCACCCACCAAAACATTTTTTAGTTTAAAAATAATCCTTTTGGCTCTTTTTACTGAAGTTTACTTTTACTCCAGTTGTTTACCATTAAAATTCTATTTCCTGTTCTCCGTGTTAGATTTTTCAATTACACTTGATTTTGAATAATTATTTTAATTTTGCTTAATTTTATTATTTAAAATGTCTTACAAAAATTCATCACTTTCCGTTGCTACAAATAAGGACAAATAGGCGAGTAATTTGAAAAAATTTCAAAACACTCTTAAGAAAAGAAACAAAATTGGAATCGAGATCGAGCCATTGCATTCACATTCTAGAATGCCAAAAGAGTGGATGATAATTGGTCGCTACATGGGCTTGGCCTCAATGGAAAAATCCAGATTGAAAAGAGTTGCAGCACTCAGGAAAGAAGTAGAGCTATTATGGAGCTTTTTAAATTTCCCAATACTGTCTTTGCGATCAGTGAGCAGAAAAATTGAATCTTTAATTTAAAGGTATGATGTTCATTTGAAAAAACCTGTGGGTGACATACGGGAGCAGTTTGATAAGTTATTTGATGTCACAAACAAAACTGGTCAATGGTTATGTGCTGAGGACAAAAAACTTTACGAAATACAAATTCAAAGTGGAGGTAAGACTGGATATACTACAACTAAAATTGCTAGTCAAAGTACAATTCATCCATCAAAACAGAAAATTGTTTGCAAAATTAATGAGGCACAACAACAACAAAGCAGTTTTGAAAGTCCAGTGATTCAAGTGATAACGAGAATTCTCAAAGTAGCTCTGATGGTGCTGATGCAATGCAGTCATCCAAGCTTGGATCAAAGCACACATAAGAAACAATCACAGCAATCTACTTCTAGTGCAGTTTCATTAGTTCAATCTGGGAAACTACCAGTTCGAAGAGCAGCATTAGTAAGCAAAATTCCGACGTAAAAATAGCAACTCCTTCTCAGTCAGGTGTCTATCGAGCT
>JAGDYQ010000287.1:0-12094 GCA_021962125.1 Bulinus truncatus | reverse complement strand
CATTGTGTATCACATGGTCATTGTGTATCACGTGATCATTGTGAACAAGGAGAAATATTTTAATTGATTGACTGTTGATAAAACAAATAAAATAAAACATACAACATATTACAAATGTCGTCCTTTCATTCCAGTATTCCACAGTTAACATAAATAGGTTCTTTTTCCTATACTAGATTGACACATACATACCAGGACATAACAGCACACACTTTAACACATTAACACACAACTACACAAAAACACATTCAAGCATATATCACGAGCTACTCACTAATTGTGTTTTATAATACCAGTGACGGGAATGAGGGCTCCTGAGGCCCTGCGACACCCAAGTACTAATGATAGATGGGAAACGCCCGGCGACACCTGGGTACCCACGATAGATGTAAAACGCCAGGCGACACTCTGGTTACCCATGATAGATGTAAAACGCCCTGATTCTTTACTAAGCGCCTTCTCGAATTAACGTTTATGAGCCTCCTTCCCCTCCAGGTTTAAGGGACACCGCTGTCAAGGTAGTGCGGGGGACGTGCGGCAGCACAAGGCGTCTAACAAAGATGGGCCGCAGGAATTCCGTTGTTTTTTTTTTTGTTTTTGTTTTAGCACTTTTCAGCTCTTGACGAGGGCGTCAAAAGTTGTAACCCATACAGGTCGCCACAGATAACTACGGCTCTGCCACTGTATATGTTCGACATACGGTATAAAAACACTAAGTATATTTACAGTTGGCAGTCTACGGTTTTCTGCTGATCATTTGTGTGTCGTGCGAAACCATTTTACGGCCCTCGAACTAAAAGTTGGACATTTTTTTGTTAGTTGCGAGTGGTTAAATGTTAGTTGTGAGTGGTTTAGTGTTAGTTGTGAGTGGTTTAGTGTTAGGTGGGAGTGGTTTTAGTGTTAGTTGTGAGTGGTTTAGTGTTAGTTGTGAGTGGTTTAGTGTTAGTTGTGAGTGGTTTTGTGTTAGTTGTGAGTGGTTTTGTGTTAGTTGTGAGTGGTTTAGTGTTAGTTGTGAGTGGTTTTGTGTTAGTTGTGAGTGGTTTTGTGTTAGTTGTGAGTAGACGTTTATTTCCTCAAGCCACCATGGTACAGTACTATGAATACTTTGTGAGTGTACTGCCGATGTAAAAGATTTTATTATGTATTTGTTGATGATATTAATTACTTGACTGTCACGCTTGTGATAATGTCAGTAACGGCCATCACTTTAAATAACATTTCTCTTGGAATGTTTACTGTAACAGTTTATCGTAGTTATTTAAAATTGGTCTTCTTGGTGGGACAAACTAAGACAGGCTGATATTCAGACAGACTGACATAATGATAGACAGATAGACATAATGGTAGACAGATAGACATAATGGTAGACAGATAGATATAATGGTAGACAGATAGACATAATGGTAGACAGATAGATATAATGGTAGACAGATAGACATAATGGTAGACAGATAGACATAATGGTAGACAGATAGATATAATGGTAGACAGATAGACATAATGGTAGACAGATAGACACAATGGTAGACAGATAGACATAATGGTAGACAGATAGATATAATGGTAGACAGATAGAGAGATTTATATTTAAGAAAATCTCTCATTTTTCTCCCTGATCATCACTCTTACCATCTCTAACGTTCTTGTTATCTCTTTCTGTCTCTTTAATTATCTATCTTAGTCTCTTTCTGTCTATCATCTCTCTGTGTATTTTGAATTCTTTGCAAACCAAAAACTACATAAAGTGAAAAACAAAAGAATACATATTCGGAGGCTAGGTATCATAGTATGTAATTTTAAAATTTGAATTTCGACTTGCAATAAGGGAAAATGGTGACCCCTTGTGTCTCGTTAAATGCAAAAATGTTCGGACTTCACTCCCACAGCCGCTAACTTACTGAAATAAATGTTGATGTCTCATACATGAGCCATAGTTTATGTTGTTCATTTCAGTAGTTTTTAAAAAGAATGAATTGATAATGCATCTGTCTTTCTCGCTGACGCTACACAGATACAAAGGTGACCTTCGCTGACGTCACTCAGATACAAAGGTTACTTTCGCTGACGGCACAAAAAATATGTCAATCAATGTACGTTTTCCTGTTGATCTTTTGTGTGAAGGTAGAAGTCACTAGCTGTGCTCAATTTAAGAAAAAAACCAAAGCCGGGGCTTTTCAGGCGGTGCCCTGCAGAGCCGGGGATAAATGTCTGCGTTTTCATCCCCGACAGGGATATATTATCTGAAAAAAGCAGAGCCGGGGATGACAGGTCTCAGTGCCGGAGTTTTCCCCGGCATCCCCGACAGTAAATCGAGCCCTGTCACCAGTAAAACGTTGACTTGATTCCAGTCACTCGATTCAACTCACTTGACTCCACCTGTACTTGAATCCACTCTCTTAGTAATTTAACGAATACGTATGTCATTAATAACTTTCACCTATATTACAGGTAACGATTGTCCTTTCCTGATGATAGGAGGGCATTTGTATTATATATGGGAGGTGGGGAAGTGTCCGTTGTGAGTTACCACTTACTTTCCTGCATTGTGACTGGTGATTTATTAGCATATGTCATGAGACATAGTCCTATTAAATGCATGACCTTAAGTTAGATGGATATGACCATAGTTAAGGTGCATACACACAGAGTAAGCTAATGAATCACCAAGTGTGCACTGACTAAACACCCCCCACCCCCTTGTGTTGGTGTGTCTTTCGGTACGTCACATATAGTCATCTCCCCGGTTGTAAAAATAATGTTCACTGTTTGTTGCTGTCTGCATGTTGTCTGTGTTTAAAAACCTGCTCATAGATACTGTATTAAGGCCATATAAATAGATTGAGATGATAGCTAGACCGAAAGACAAACACAAAGAGATAGGATAAACAGACAGACAGACAAAGATAAATATATAGATAGACAGATTAACAAACCGAAAGACAAACTGAAAAGTAATAGATAGATAAATAGATAGATAGATAGATAGATAGATAGATAGATAGATAGATAGATAGATAGATAGATAGATAGATAGATAGATAGATGGATAGAAACATTACATTGCTTGTTGTTTACATATTGGATTTGTTGCCTCTAGTCAAGTCAACATTAAAAACAAATAGATTAATTAAAACATCAATTTCTTACAACTGACTCGTATCTGAGACTAAAGTAGCTGAAGTAACTGAAGTAAATATGAGGCACATGAAACAAAAACCGCAGGGCTAACGAGGTTTATTTTTTTCAATTCATACATTAATTAAATCATCTAGAGACGTCATTCAGTTTTCTTCAAATTGTTGTTTGCCTCCCTTGGCCTTAGTCGCCCCCCCCCACAAACCCTTCTTTTCTTTACCTGTCATAGCATAAAGTAGATCAGAACACTGAGGGGTGAATGAGTGTGGATCACCATACGTTCTTTTAACTAATAGAATATCACAGTCAGAACCACTGCACTGTAATATAAAATAACTCTACAGAATGTAAACGTGATTCAATTTAACATAAAATAACTCTACAGAATGTAACGTGATTCAAGCACCTGTAATATAAAAAATAACTCTTACAGAATGTAACGTGATTCAAGCACTGTAATAATATAAAATAACTCTACATAATGTAACGTGATTCAAGCAGCATAGTTCAATATTGGTGTTTCTTCTTTTTTTTATGTTTATGTAGGTCGCTAAAAGTTTTAAAAATAATCTAGAATGTAAGAAAGGTTGAGACCTACATCTAGGAAGTGGAGATTGGTTGAGACCTACATCTAGAAGTGAGATTGGTTGAGACCTACATCTAGAAGTGAGATTGGTTGAGACCTACACCACACTGTGCAGCTTTAAAAAATAAACTCACTTCAGTGCCTCTTATAAATATATATGCGGGTGGAGGGGGATCAAATGTTGGGCATGTACACAGAAACTAAACTAAGTATTTCCGGTGATCTAGTAAAACGAAAATCCAACTTGATGAGTTCAGTCACTTTGTCCCTCTAACTCCTCCTCCTCACCCTCCATTTATTTTTCTTCACGATGCAAATATTTTTAAGAAAACAATTTATAAAAACATGATATATTGATATACTATAGATCTAAGACCTGGGGCTACCTCATCTTTTTATTTCATTTGTGCTTGTGTGCGGGGGGGAAGGTAGATTTAGTGAGATAAACTTCACTCAAACTGGATTACACAATCAAATGAGATCCATCTAGATCTGTCTTATATCATCGATGTTTTCAAACTAGTTTAATCAACACAACAAAAACACATTCTGTAACCCAGTTTAATAAACACAACAATTAAATTCTTTTCAAACTAGTTTAATAACATAAAAAATCATATTCTTCAAACTAGTTTAATCAACACAACAATCACATTCTTCAAACTAGTTTAATCAATACGACAATCACATTCTTCCAAACTAGTTTAATCAACACAACATTCATATTCTTCAAACTAGTTTAATAAATACATTAATCACATTCTTCAAACTAGCTTAATCAACACAACAATCACATTCTTCAAACTAGTTTAACCTTCATAATTATCGTAATTTTCAAACTAGTTTAATAGATACATTAATCACGATCTTCTCCAAACTAGTTGAATCCAACAACAAATAATCATATTCTACAAACTAGTTTAATCAACACAACATTCACATTCTTCAAACTAGTTTAATAAATACATTAATCACATTCTTCAAACTAGCTTAATCAACATCACAACAATCACATTCTTTCAAAACTAGTTTAATCAACGCAACAATCATACTTTTCAAACTAGTTTAACCATCACAACAATCACATTCTTCAAAACTAGTTTAACCAACACAACAATCACATTCTTCAAACTAGGTTAATCAACACAAATAATCACATTCTTCAAACTAGTTTTATCAACACAACAATCACATTCTTCAAACTATTTAACTAACACAACAATCACATTCTTCAAAACTAGTTTAACTAAATACTAAATAATCACACTCTACAAACTAGTTGACAACAACAATCACATTCTACAAGCTACTTTTATCAACACAACAATCACATTCTACAATCTAGTTTAATCAACACAACAACATTCTTCTAAATAGTTTAATCAACACAACAACCACATTCTACAAACTAGTTTTATCAACACAACAATCACATTCTTCAAACAAGCTTAATCAACACAACAATCACATTCTTCATAAATACATAACACATTCTTTACATATTAATATTAATACACACATTCTTTACATAGTCATTAGTACACACATTCTTTACATAGTCTTTAAATACACACATTTTCAAATACTCACCAATACACACATTCTTTACATAGTCATTAAGAACAAAGCAGATACTTACCCATGGTGTAGCTCAACGTTAAACTGTCTTTAATTGCTTCGCTGCTTTTTATTGTGGAGTCTATTTTGTGTGAATCATCCAGTTTGGTTCATTTAGAATTAATTCCGATTTACACCATTTTTACTTAGTTCAATTTTCTACCACTAGTAAGCAACATTTTGCCTGTAATGTGTAAGCACAATTACCTTGACATATTCCACTTGAAAATAATATGACCTGACGACTTAAAACAAGCAATCTTGCCAGGCTGGCTGAATAACAACGCCAGGTAAAAGAGGAAATGAATTAAACCCCCTCCTCCCCTACCATCTGCCCAATCTAATTCCTCCTTTTCCAAAGTTTTGGTAAACTATAGTTTTAAAACTTCATTAAGTTACAGTAACCATTTTTGGCTACCAAGCTTGCCATTATCCGGCCTTTGTTATATCCGTCTTTTGTTTTAAATTTAGTGGGACATAAATGTGAGTTTGAAAAATTAAACTACAGATTGTTTTAACTATTAAGGTGAACTTGTTCATATGGCTCTGGTTTTTGTGGCTTAGGCGTGTCTATATGTCACATAGGTTGGAAGAATCTATATAAAGCCAACATGCTATTCAAATTTAGATTTGACCACCTCACGATGGTCTTACGTCCTTTATTTTCAGAAGGGTTAGAACAATAACAGACTAGAAATTTATGTGTTATGCAGGTTAGAAATACAATAAAACTGGGAAATGGAAGGTGTTAAATGTTAGTGTTAGAAATACAATAGACTAGAAATGGAAGGTGTTAATGTTAGGTTAGAATTACAATAGACCAGAAATGGAAGGTGTTAATGTTAGGTTAGAAATACATAGGATCAGAAATGGAAGGTGTTAATGTTAGGTTAGAAATACAATAGACTAGAATGGAAGGTAAGTCAATGTTGGTATAAAATTATGATCAAAATGATTTTGTTTTAATTTTTGCCATAATAAATATCATTTAAGTTCAAAGTGTTTGTTGGAACATAAATAAATTTATAATTTGCAAAATATGCAATTATTAGTCAAAGAAAGTTTAAAAAAAAATTGTCATTCTCAGGCTGCAATATTTTTTCCGCATTCTAATCTACAGTTCTGACGGCTCCGGAAACCTACCAAGATAGTATCACATGAACTAAATTCTTGTAATTACGCCACGCAAACATACCGCTGATAAAAAGTTATGGAAATTTTGCCGCGTTCACCCCCATAGACAGGAACTTGAAAAGCATACGCATGTCGGTTTTCATTAAAAACAAACCATTTGTGTGCATCCAGAATCATATCATAATATTTGACTGAGGTTTCACTAATCGCCATTATAAGTAATAAAAAGTTATTTCAATGATCAATTGAACAAATAGGAAACAAACATTATTTTAAAAAATATTTTAAAGACTTCAGTATTTATATTTATCTCTATACTTATAAGACGCATTTGATGTCCGTCTGTTCCCTTTTAATCACAAGATCCAGACAACCAAAGAACGCGAAATTTGTTACACATACACATAATTACATGGGGAGGTTATGGGACAGGTTTCGTTTCATCTCGATGGGATGTTTATCTCCTCTCCGTACCACCTCTCTCCATCCCTCCCTTCCTCCCTCCTTTCTCTCCCCTCCCCGCCTCCCTTTCCTCTCCCTGCCCCCTCTCTCTTTAGCCCTACCCCCTCCCTCTCTCTGTACAACTAAGCGTCAAATTACGCTTCTTAAATAAACAGAAAACCTTATTTTTTTAATCCCGGCCAAAGCCGGGTATTAATAAGTAGGAAAAAAAACAACAACAATATTTTTTTTCCCGTCCCTAACCCTTTCTTCTCCATCCGTTCAATTACACATATCTACTTGGTGCGCGCGAATACAGGGAATTCTCTGTGCATTGAATTGTAAAATACTAAAAATATTAATTACAATTAAACTACCCATAGAGATTGTATTAATAATGTTAATAATGTCATACAGAAATATTTTAATTAACGTAATTTAGGTTCTATTAAAGTGCACCTTTAATTTTAATCTTCCGAATACATAAAACGATAGGTAAAGATAAATATGACTATTAATTACACTCATGTTTACAATTGGAATTTCCGGAAGTTACCCCTCTTTTAAAAATGTATCATTTAGAAATGACGTCACAGAGGAATTTTATCTATGGCGCCGTCGAGATTACTTTAATATAGTAAAATACTAAAATAAAAATAATTAATTACAATTAAACTACCCATCGAGATGAAAATCAAACACATGCCATATAACCTTACCCCATCCTTCCCCATGTGTATGTGTAACAAATTTCATGTTATTTGGTTTTCTGGATCTTGAGTTATAAGGGAACAGACAGACAGACAGACAGACAGACAATAAATGCGTCTTATATAGTATATATATATATATATATATATATATATATATATATATATATATATATATATATATACATACTAGTTGCAAGTACCCGGCTTTGCCCGGGTTTAAAATAAGGTTTTCTGTTTACCTTTTGTTTTCTCCCTCCCCCTCTCTCCCTCCCTCCCCTCCCTCTTCCCTATTTACCCCTCTCTCCTTTCCCTCTTTCCCTCCCTCCCTTCTCCCTCCCCTCCCTCTCTCTCCTTCCATCTCAAACTCTCCTCATCTCCTCCCTCCTCTCTCCCTATCTCCCTCCCTTCTTTTCTCACCCCCGTCCCCCCTCTCTCCAGCTTCCTCCCCTTCCTCCCTCCCCCTCTCTCCCTCCTGCCCTCTCTCTTTATCTCTCACTCCCTCCCATTTCTCCCCCATCCTCTCTCCCTCCCTACCCCCTCTCTCTCCTCCCTCCTTCTCCTCCCTCTCTCCCTCCCTCTCCCGTCTCCCTCCTCCCCCCCTCTCTTCCTCTCCTCCCTCCCTCCCCCTCTCTCCCTTTCCCTCCCTCCCTTTCTCCCTCCTTCTTCCCCCCCCTCCTCTCCCTCTCTCCCATCTCTTCTTTCCCCATTCATCCCTCCCCCTCATTCCCCTCTCTTTCCCTCCATGCCCCCTCACTCTTTCTCTCTCTCTCCCTCTCTCCCACCCTCTCTTTCCCTCCCTCCCCTCTCTCTCCCTCCCCCACCCCTCTCCTTCCTCCCTTCTTTTCTCTCTCTCTCTCCCTGTCCCCCTGCTCCCTCTCTCCCATCTCCCTCTCCCCATTCATCCCTCCGTCATTCCCTCTCTCTCCCTCCCTGCCTCCCCTCACTCCTTTCTCTCTCCCTCTCTCCCACCCCTCTCTTTCCCTCCTTCCCCTCTATCTCCCTCCCTACCCCAACTCTCCCTCCCTTCTTTTCTCTCTCCCTGTCCCCCCCCTGCTCCCTCTCACGCCACCCTCTTCCCCTGCTCCCTCTCCCATCTCCCTCTTCCCCCTCCTTCTCTCCCCCTGTCCGTCCCCTCCCTCTCCTACCCTCCTTTCCTCTCTCTCTCTCCCCCTGGCCCCTCTCTCTCTCTCTCTTTATCTCTCTCTCCCCTCCCTCCCTCTTTCTCTCTATATATATATACTGTCTCTCCCTATCTCCCTTCCTCCTACCCCTCTCTCTCCCAATTTGCCCTTCCATCTCTTTATTCTCCCTCACTCCCTCCTATTTCTCCCATCATCTCTTTCCATCTCTCATTCCCTCCCCTTTCCTCCTTACCCCATCTCTCCTTCTTTCCTTTCTCTCTCCCTGTCTCCCTCTCTCTCCCTCCCCCTCCCTCCCTCATTTCCTCTCTCTCCTCCCTGCCTTTCTCTCTTTATCTCTCTCCTCCCTCTTTCTTTATCTCTCTCCTTCCTTCTCCCTATCCCTCCCTTTTTACATCTCTCTATACTCCCTCCCTTCCTTTCTCTTTCCTTCCCTCCCCTCCTTTCCTTCTCTCTCCATTCCCTCCCACCTCCTTTATCTCCTTCCCTGTCACCTTTCTTCTCCCTCCTCCTCCCTTCCCTCCTTCCTTCTTCTTCTCATTCTTCTTTCCTTCCTTTCCTTCCCCTTCCCTCTCCTTGTTCTTCTTCTTTCTTCTTCTTCCTCCTTCCTTCCTCTCTCTCTCTCTCTCTCTCTCTCTATATATATATATATATATGCTTATATAAATACTCTATTATTATGGCTTCACACTTCTAAAATCCTTCTTCATTCCTTTAACTTCCTCAAGCTGTCCAATCAGGAAGCATGAAAAAACATCAATAATTCTTTGCAGCACAAAGGTAACATACAGCACCAGCGCGCAAGTTCTATTCGATCATCGGGAAATGACGTCCACAGAGGAATTTTATTTATGAGCGCCGTCGAGATTACTTTAATATAGCAAAATAATTTAAAATAAAAAAAAAATTAATTTACAATTTAACTACCCATCCAGGGATGAAAACGAAACCTGTCCTATAACCTTCCCCATATAATTATGTGTATGTGTAACAAATTTCACGGTTTTTTGGTTGTCTGGATCTTGAGTTATAAGATTAGATAGACAGACAGACAACAAATGCGTCTCATAGGTATATATATATATATATATATATATATATAGAGAGAGAGAGAGAGAGAGAGAGAGAGAGAGATAGTAGAGAGAGAGAGGGAGAGAGATAAAGAGGGATGAGGATAGAAGAGAGAGAGAAAGAGGGGGAAGGGGGAGAGAGAGGAAAGGGAGGGTAGGAGGGAGGGAGGGATGGAGGGAGAGAGAGAGGGGGTGAGGAAAGGAGAGGGAGGAGAGAGGGGAGATAGGAGCAGGGAGGGAGAGAGGGAGCAGAGAGAGAGGAGGGAAGGAAAGAGAAAGGAAGGGAGGGAGAGAGAGGGGGTAGAGGAGGGGTGGAGAGAGGGAGGGAGAGGATGGAGAGAGGGAGAGAAGGAGGAGGAGAAAGGAGGAAGAGATGGGGAGAGGGAGAGGGGGGGGAGAGGGAGAGAGGAGAGAGGGAGGGAGAGAGGGAGAGGAAGGGAAGGAGGGAGGAGAGGGATAGGGGAGGGAGGGATAGAGGGAGGAGGGAAGAGGGAGAGAGAGGGAGTGAGAGAGGGAGGGAGAGAGATAAAGAGTGAGGGGGGCAGGGAGGGAGAGAGAGGGAATGAGGGAGGGAGGAAGGGGGAGAGAGGGGAAGGGAGAGAGGTGGAGAGGGGAGAGGGGAGGGAGGGAGAAAGGGGGGAGGGAGAGAGGGAAAGGGAGGGAGGGGGAGGGGGAGGGAAGGAGAGAGGGAGAGAGAGGATGGGAGAAATGGGAGGGAAGATAAAGAGAGAGAGAGGGGGAGCGGAGGGAGAGAGAGGAAGGAGGAAGGGGAGAGGGGAGGGGGAGGAGGGGGATTACAGGAGGGAGAAACGGAGGGAGGGAAAGGGAGAGAGGGGGATGGAGGGAGAGAGAGAAGGGATAAAAATGAAGGTAAACAGAAAACCCTGGCTTAAAACTCTTGGCAAAAGCCGGGTACTCTGCAACTACGCCACTTATAAATCTTGAAGTGACTAATCGGACCCGGGAACCAATAAACTCCGATTTTTTTTTTCGGACCCCGTCCCAATAAAGTCTGCTTCGATTGTTATTCGGACCCGTAGCAATTATGCACTTAGCTTAGCTATATATAAACTTTATTATTGTTTTTTGTTATTTTTTGATAATTGTTTGAATAGTATGATAGTGTCTAGGGTTCCACTAAGCGGACCCTTATTATTATTTTTTCGGGTTCCGTCTAATAAAGTTTAAATATAGCTAAGCTTTAGTGCATATTTGCCATGGGTCCGAATAACAATCGGATTTTATTCGGACCCGGGTCCGAATAGCCACAGCCTTATAAATTTATCTACTCTATTTTAGATATTCTGTTTATAATAAAATTGTTAAATACATAAAGCGACCATTTGGTTTTTAGTCTATTACAAATTTGCGGTTAAATAATACACGAAATGACGCGCGTTCTATTTGTCGTCGAAGTAAAAATTTACATTTTTAAATGATTGATACAATTATTCTATGAAATAAAACTGTTTTACCTTTATATATAACAAAAAACATGCCATTAAAAAAATTCGGAGGGTAAACAAGATTTAAAACGAACACAAAAACGATTCCCCATTAAAGCATTTCTTGTGGTGATGTGCGTGCACGCTATCATTTAAATGGCTGTCACTGTTGTGGCGTTCGTAAAACATGACAACATTTCAAATTATAGGAGGCAAACAATCAAACAAATTTGAAATATTAAAGCTAAAAAAAAAAATTCTGCTGTAAAAAAACATTTGAAGCCGCGGATCGGCCAGATTCTTTCGGCTCTGACTCCGGCTCCGGCTCTAGCAAAAAGTAGCGGCTCCACGGCTCCTCGGCTCCGAATCGGCTCCGCAAGCCTGGTCATTCTTGTTCATTATCGTTAACCAATGAGAGAACATCTTACACATAGACGTCTGCTCTACTACTTTTGTATGTGCATGGGAGGGGGGAGCATACGGTATACGACTTTGCATCCCACTTCGAAATAATTTAAAACAAACATAAAACCTTACTAACTCAAAATTGTTTCATTTACATACATGTATAAAATAAAACAGATTTTATAATGGATGAAATCCGTGACTCAAGCAGTAACGTAATTAATAATAATGACTGAAATAAGAAATTACATATAATTATAATTAATGTTTCATATAGGCTCATGCTATTAATTATTTACGTTTCCAAATTATTTATGTTGTTTTCAGCCTCGTTTGAAGCTAATTCGTTTAGATCTGTCTTTAGCTGTTACTTAACTCCTAATTTCTTTTGCCATGAGCTTAGCTAGTA
>JAGDYQ010000298.1:850206-865390 GCA_021962125.1 Bulinus truncatus | reverse complement strand
TCTCTGCATCGCCCCCCCCCTCCCCCTTAAATGATAAACACCCCTTCGCTACGTGGACGGAGACCTATCCTCCCACCACCCCTTCTCTCACTCTGAACCACTGCTTTAGACAAGTCATTTTAAAATTACTTTTAGGCTGTAATGTCAAGTGCTATTCAAAAGTGAAAATTTAAAAAAAAACCTCATAAAAGACAGCACAATAAAAACCTAGCCCATGTTCTTCAACCAACTGTTTGCAACAACATTGTCTTGTATCGAATTACCTTTGCATATAGACAACACATAAGATATACACACTAGCTAGCATACACTACTTTCTAAAATTAAGCACATTCATTTAAAAACCAAAATCAATGAAACATTGTTTATTCCTGGAGATAAACTAACACAGCATCGAAATATTCATTTCTGTTCATTTTCATTCTCAGCAAAGATGTTGGTAACATAGACTATAGAAATTGACCTACATATTTCTCTTCGTTTGCCGCTCTCAAAGACGATGCAATTAATAAATAATGACAACAAACTAACACGATTGCAGATTAAAACAGTAAGACGATTAAAAGAGTTTTATTTTGGCGGTACCAACCCTGTCATTTCGTCTGCCCGTTGTTGAGTGTTATGTTGTCAGTACTAGCATGCCCAATTGTTTGCTTGTCTGTTGTTGAATTGTATGATGACATTACTAGCCTGCTTTATTTCATCCCTGTTTGTTTTTTAATTGTATGGTGGCAGTGCCAGCCTGGTCAATTTTCTACCTGTTTGTTGTTGAATAGTACAATGGCAGTACTTGCATGCCTAGTTGACACTTCTGTCTGTACAGATGTTAACCAATCCAAACAGAGCTTTTATAATGGATATGAAACCTGGGTTACCACATAGGTCCCCAACTTTGTCAAAGGCGTCCCACCCAGCACAAAATATGATGCCGTAGGCAGGGCCGTTTTAAGGTCATCGTAAGCCCTAGGTACTTTCAAAGTCGTAGGCCCTCCCCGATTTCATTTTTTAATATTTTTCAAGAATGCACCGGCACTTATTTGCCATTCTGGCTTTCGTAGGCCCTTGAAAAGTCCGTAGGCCCTATGCACAGTGCCTACTGTGCCTATATGATAAAGCGGCCCTGGCCGTAGGCTCCCCCATGTATCTAAGAGTGTCTGCCTTCATCCTCCACGACCAAAAGTACGACCCTGAATCCAAGCATTTGTATGTGTTGTTTAATGCTCACATCATATGTCATAAACAACAAAACCCAAAACAACTACGTTTTACATGATGACACTTGTAAGCTAATCAGTGTGTTCCAGATTAATGTCAAGTTACTTTGACAATATTATTTAATCTGTAAAACTCTAGGTATCGCTTTACTTATATCAATATATTTATTTTTAATTTAAAGTTTTCTTTACGTCTTATCAACGCTTTCAGTGATTACAAACTTTAGGTATGATCTTTCTTACAAGCTTGAGTATTAGCTCTATTACAAGCTTAAGTATGAGCTCTGTTACGAACTTAAGCATTAGCTCTGTTACATATTAAAATAAACGCTGTTCGGTTCACCACGGATGAATGTGGAGAAGTGACCGAAAGGTAAAAAAAAAACCCCACAAGTTTTGTGTGCACAGCGACCAGGTGACGCAGTTGCCAGTTAACCTGGTTCTTTTACCCCCTCTGTTCCCAAACAAGATTGACAGATTGGCCGTCACTCTGAGTTGGCAACTTCACTTCTAGTGTTGTTGTTGTTTTTTATTTTATTTCTAAAACACGGTTCAATAAGAGCAAGTTCTTTTTTTTTTTTTTAAAGAAACACGGAGCTTGTTAATTTTAGTTTAGTGCTTGGAAGAAAGTTAGTATAGGATTTAAAACTGAGTAAAATGATTCAATAAAACAAAGTGGTACATTTAGATCAAGATAAAAACTTCACAAACAAAGGCATACACTGAAACACAATAAGAGCCTTACTTACAGATGGGCAAACTAGGTGTTGCCTGGGAACCCACTGCTAAGGGAGCCCTGTGTTAAGTAGTTTATTTTGCCGTTATCTAAAATATCAGGGGTTTAGCCCTAATTCATCCAAGATTTACCAACGACGATAGTGACATCGTTTATCCAGGCCCCCCCCCCCATGAGTACCTTTGTTTAGGGCCTCCTCATCTAATTTTGCTTAAGGCCTCGAACGTTTTTTGCTTTTCCTCATATAGGCCTACATGTACAATTTTGCCAGTGGCCCATAAATGTACATAGGGCCCTAAAAAACAACAACGTAAGAACGTCTCTAAACACTACAAGGCAATACATAAAGTCGTGCGGTAAAGCGCTCGACTGTCGACCAGAAGGTACATGGTTCGATCTCCGGTGAGGACCAAGGAAATTAATTTTTCAGGTCATGGCTAAAGTCCCCGCTATATCTCCCGTGGTGCCTCCATAGCCATTGCACTATCAGCTATGGTGGGGTTGAAAGAAGGGCACCATAAAAACCGTCTCATTAGTGGTTTATAGGATATAAGAGATTTCATTTTATCCTTAAAGAGACTTCACACACTGCATTAGGCTAATAATTCTTTATAGATGGTGGGTGTTGCGGGGGGGGGGGGCGGGGGCTTGCTAGGGGGTCGTGCAAGGGGGCAGCCTTAATATCGTTTTTTTGCCTACGGCCCCCAATTATAAATTTTCCTTGGTCAAATATAACATTGCCACAGATGTATCTTTGCCCAAGCCCCACTCACTATTGTACATTTTTTTGTATGATATTTTATACTCGAGTAAACAAAACACCTATGTAGACACATTGATCAAACAAATATCAGTGTGTGTGTGCCTCTATCTCCAACAAGGTAAATCATCTCACACTATCACAGACAACATCTTCTAGCCAATAAATATAGTCTGACCATCTCACACTATCACAGACAACATCTTCCAGCCAATACATATAGTCTGACCATCTCACACTATCACAGACACACTCTTCTAGCCAATACATATAGTCTGACCATCTCAGTTTATCACAGACAACATCTTCTAGCCAAAACATATAGTCTGACCATCTCACACTATCACAGACAACATCTTCTAGCCAATACATATAGTCTGACCATCTCACACTATCACAGACAAAATCTTCCAGCCAATACATATAGTCTGATCATCTCACACTATCACAGACAACATCTTCCAGCCAATACATATAGTCTGATCATCTCACACTATCACAGACAACATCTTCCAGCCAATACATATAGTCTGATCATCTCACACTATCACAGACACACTCTTCTAGCCAAAACATATAGTCTGACCATCTCACACTATCACAGACAACATCTTCCAGCCAATACATATAGTCTGATCATCTCACACTATCACAGACAACATCTTCCAGCCAATACATATAGTCTGATCATCTCACACTATCACAGACAACATCTTCCAGCCAATACATATAGTCTGATCATCTCACTCTATCACAGACACACTCTTCTAGCCAATACATTTAGTCTGATTCACAAATAGAGATCTAGACATACTATTTACTTGTTTACCAAATACTTCACAGATATATCATCTTCATCCATGTGTCAATATCCATCTATATCTTGACGTACTCGCATACACCCATTCTACCCTTCCCTCCCCTCACCCAATCCATCATTGATTATTGATTTCCGTCAGTGGTGTTAGCCTTTGAATGATCACATAAATGATGACCATACAAATTTAAAAAATGAAAAATCTGTAGAAAGTGAAAAAGTGTATTTAAAAGCCACCCCCCCCCTTGCTGCCTCAGCAAAGTTACTTGAGTGTGTCCCGTGCTCACTTGAACTGAATTACGAGGACCACAAACATGATTATGACCGTTGCGGGGAAAAAAAAAATAATGTGACTTCATTTTACTAGCTCTCTTCATTGTGAAACGGGGATGGTTGGGGGGGGGTATGCAAATTAAATATTTCCCCTGATGATTAAACATGGAAGCTTTTCTTCATTCAAGCTAATTAATGGAACTCAGCATAGATGAGTCATGTAATAAGTCAACCTCGACAATTGATTTCGTTTTTTTTTTTACTTGTCAAATTGTAGTGCAGCCATTCAGAGCCATTCTCATGTGTTATCGGGGGGCACTAGACAAATGAACCTGCACAAACGGTCTCACATTTGGGGTGTGGGGTGGGGTGGGGGGCTGATAGTATCAGATTTGTTTGGACTAAATACTGTTGGGGTGGTCTAGTTTGTTTATGTGTAAGTACGGGCGGTTCTGAATCATTTCAACAGAATGGACATTGTGCACGTAATAGAACTAAACAGTGGCCAAATGTTTTAATCTAGATGATGCTGTAGGGTTGAATGACTCACAAAACGTGTCGCCAGCTTAATGTTAATGAATTCTCGCATTACCCCCTATCACTCTGTGCGCGCGCGCAATGACGGTCCTTATAAGGTGGGAACTGGGGCATCCGTTTCCAGGCTCGCACCTGAGAGGTGCCCTGTGATTAGATATATTTATATATTAATTACTGAATCTATGCTCATTTTTCCCATTCAGTAATAACACTCGCCCTAGGCCCCATTAATGTCACTCGCCCTAGGCCCCATTAATGTCACTCGCCCTAGGCCCTATTATTAACTCTCGCCCGAGGCCCCATTTTTAACACTCGCCCTAGGCTCCATTAATGTCACTCGCCCTAGGCCCCATTAATGTCACTCGCCCTGGCCCCATTAATGTCACTCGCCCTAGGCCCCATTAATGTCACCCCCCTAGGCCCTATTATTAACTCTCGCCCAGGGCCCTATTTTAACTCTCGCCCTAGGTCCCATTAATGTCACTCGCCCTAGGCCCCATTAATGTCACTCGCCCTAGGCCCCATTAATGTCACTCCCCCTAGGCCCCATTAATGTCACTCGCCCTAGGCCCCATTAATGTCACTCCCCCCTAGGCTTCATTAATGTCACTCGCCCTAGGCATCATTAATGTCACTCCCCCTAGGCCCTATTATTAACTCTCGCCCAGGGCCCCATTAATGTCACTCGCCCTAGGCCCCATTAATGTCACTCCCCCTAGGCCCCATTAATGTCACTCGCCCTAGGCCCCATTAATGTCACTCCTCCTAGGTCCTATTATTAACTCTCGCCCAGGGCCCCATTTTAACTCTCGCCCTAGGCCCCATCACTGGCGGCGGAGCCCCCCCCTTGAATTTCCAATCTGCCCCCCCCCCCTAATATTTTAACTTTGTTTAACTTTTTTTAACTTTGTAATTTATTTTAGTTTATATGTATCATTTTCATTTTCATAATTCATTTGATTTATTTCTTAAATTTAATATTTGAAAGAAATTATAATTTATTTACATTTTACAGTAATCACATTATTGAGAGTTGTTGTGGCATATTTTTAAACTAGTTGCAAGTACCCGGCTTTTCCGGGGTTTAAAATAAGGTTTTCTGTTTATTTAAGAAGCGTAATTTGACGTTTAATGAAGATTTAAAATAAGACGCGTAAAAAAGGGTTTATTTGCATGCAATAAAAGGGTACATTTATCTTAAAGCAATGTGATACACAACATTTTTGGCAGTTCCCCGCCCCTCTCTCTATCTCTCCCCTCTCTCTTTCCCCCTCCCTCTCTCCCCTCCCCTCTCTCTCTCCCTCCCTCTTTCCCTCCCTCCCTCCCCCTCTCTCTCTCCCTTCATCCCTCCCTCCCCCCTCTCTCCCTCCCTCCCTCCCTTTCCCTCTCTCTCTCTCTCTTAGGCATGACTGTAGCAAAAAATGACAATTCCTATGGATGAAGAAATGGAATGTAATAATATAGTAAGAAATGTGATATTTGGTTCCCCGTACCGATCATATTTATAGTAAGTTAGCTATGTGGGAGAGAAGCTCGTAAAACCTGAAATCGGGGTAAATGTTTGCCAGTTTTCATGTCTTTGATATCCAAAATAATTAATTACAATTAAAGTACCCATTGAGATGGAACGAAACCTGTTTAAGAACATTCCCCATGTAATTTTGTGTATGTGTACCAAATTTCACGTTATTTGGTTGTCTGGATCTTGAGTTTTAAGGGAACAGACAGACAGACAGCAAATGCGTCTTATAAGTATAGAGAAGTATTGTCATCTACCGAATGACGGCAAATGTAATTTTTAAAGAAAATACAATTATTTATTATCTTTTCATAAATTACTTTTTGTGTATTGAGTTTCCCGTTTCCGGTTTCAGTTTCATGTTCATCATCATTCATGATAATTATCAGTAATTTTCTGATCTAATTTCATTATTAAATTTGTAAACAAACTGACATTACGAATCAGTTGACGACAGAAGTGCTCAATGTTCATTTTTATTTTTTTTAATATATTATTTTTTAATAATATCGATTAAATACTTGCTACAGAATTACTATATTCTATTATTGAATTAAGGGGGTAAAATTTGTCTTTCGGTCATATTTTGTCTTGCCCCCCCCCCTTAAATTTTCAAGGGGGGGGCGGCGCCCCCCCTTGAATTTTGACTTGCCCCTCCTTAAAATATTTCGTTCCGCCGCCGGTGGGCCCCATTAATGTCCCTCGCCCTAGGCCCCATTAATGTCACTCGCCCTAGGCCCCATTAATGTCCCTCGCCCTAGGCCCCATTAATGTCACTCGCCCTAGGCCCCATTAATGTCACTCGCCCTAGGCCCCATTAATGTCACTCGCCCTAGGCCCCATTAATGTCACTCGCCCTAGGCCCCATTAATGTCACTCGCCCTAGGCCCCATTAATGTCACTAGCCCTAGACCCCATTAATGTCACTCCTCCTAGGTCCTATTATATACAGGCCCGTAGCCAGGTCAAAGTAAGCAGGGGGGGCACCAATACCCAGCAAGGGGGGTACTTTCTCATTTTAGTTACTTTTTCTTTATTTTGTCCTCTTTTTCTTCTTTTTAAGCGGGGGGGGGGGCACTCCACACCTAGCGGGGGGGGGCACGGCCCCCCAGTGCCCCCCTTGGCTAGGGGGCTGTATATATATGTATATATCACTCATTATTCGAGTTAGTATTGAGAGCCAAGATGTTTATATCTTATGTACCGGTATACTTTTTTTTTCAGAACAAAATCAAATAGCAGACTGTCCTTGAGAGTAATTTTTGTATACCCGTTATAGTCTTGTTGTCATGGAGACATCATGTCATAATCCATGTGACCCACTTTTTTCTCAACCCCCCCCCCCCCATCCCCTCCGTCCCCCTCCACCATCACAACAGACCTCTGCCCTGATGTCATTTCCGCTAGATTTTATTGCCATCGCTATTACCCCCCATAAAGAGGTCGTCTGCGTAATTGAGGTGACGGCAAGACAGACGTGAGATAATTTGAACTGTAGGAATACCTGTCTGTCATGGTCTGTCGCTGTTCGGATGAGCTACGGACACAAATTTCTCTGACATAATGGAAACTCTCATTAAATGGATGGGAGCCGTTGTAAAGAGTGGCGCATGAACGTATTGGGTTTGAGAGTACCTGCAGCTCCGTGACAGAGATTATTAGTGGCTGTACATGTGATTCACTATGTGCACTGAATCAAATTAAGCATATTTTTTGTGTAGCTTTAAAAATATATTACCGCTTTGAAAATGTTATAGTTTGTAGTAAGGGTATCTTAGAAACTATTATTAAGAAACACAAATACAAAAACATCAGTTTTTTTTTTTTACAAAATGATCGCCAAAACAGACTTCATACACTGCCCGCCTTTTACAGTACGCGCCTGAAGAGGGGCCTTGGAAAAGTATCCTATTATGGTATACCGTTTGTAAAGCCCTACCTCAGGTGCGACGTCTGCTGCAGTCACTTTAGCTGTCACCCTTAACGCCAACCCCCCCCCCCCTTTTTTTTTAAATTTAGATTGTTTCATATTATCCTTTTGAAAATGTTTTTTGTTAAATTTTATTCGCAATGTTGTTTTCAGGAATCAGTTTGATTCCGTGTCCGTCCGGCCGTCCGCCAGTCTATCAATGATTCTGTATACCAATTTGTCTGCCTGCTTATCTATTTTAGATCTAATGATACATTTAATTTGGTCCAAAACTTTCTTTTAAAGTTTAGGATTGTCGAAGTTGTGTATATGACCATAATAAAACTAGTGAATGCCTTACTAATTCAGTCTATAGCCATAGCAAAACTAGAGAATGCTTTCCAAATTCAGTCTTTAGCCATAGCAAAACTAGAGAATGCTTTCCTAATTCAGTCTTTAGCCATAGCAAAACTAGAGAATGCTTTCCTAATTCAGTCTATAGCCATAGCAAAACTAGAGAATGCTTTCCTAATTCAGTCTATAGCCATAGCAAAACTAGAGAATGCCTTCCTAATTCAGTCTATAGCCATAGCAAAACTAGAGAATGCCTTCCTAATTCAGTCTATAGCCATAGCAAAACTAGAGAATGCCTTCCTAATTCAGTCTATAGCCATAGCAAAACTAGAGAATGCCTTCCTAATTCAGTCTATAGCCATAGCAAAACTAGAGAATGCCTTCCTAATTCAGTCTATAGCCATAGCAAAACTAGAGAATGCCTTCCTAATTCAGTCTATAGCCATAGCAAAACTAGAGAATGCCTTCCTAATTCAGACGATACTTATGTAAACAAGAGCCACGATACTCTCCTTAGCTCCAAAAAAAAAAATCTGCACCGGATATTTTTCTGTTTTCATGTTTTTTTCTATTAGTCTAGTTTATTGCGCATTCCATGTTTCGACCAACTCGTGTTAACTATATTTACGTGTTGAAAGCTTAGACCGTGTTAGTTTCATGTTTTCGCTGGCTCCCAGTAGTAGACGTGGAGTATTAGCGACAGTTTCGTTAGATTCAAGACGTACACAACAGGGAATCGCAGCGTGACAGTCACAGCGTTAATTGACTTAAAATGGTTTACCGTACATATTTTTCTGTTACCTCTAGCATTATGTCCCGACGGTCAAGTTATGAGTCTGCTTGGTGAGACTTTTAGGGTTAGTATCTCAAATGACCAGCGCCAGACTAAACGAGAAGTTCCAGTCCCATTTTCCTCTAGCCGTTGCGTCGCAGTAGCAGGGACATGTTTTTATTGAAGTATTCTCAAGTATTGCTGGATCACTTTTTGAAATCAAAACAATCTGAATAAAAGAAAGGTAGAAAAATGGCTACAAATGGCTACAAATGGCTACAAATCTAGACGCCACCTTTGACTGAATACTTTAAAAAAAATGACGCATTGATAACACTATATTAAAAATAGTGGTTGATTCCTTTTGTTAACACGGGGACGGATGATGGTCTTGCGGGAAAGCGCTCGACTGTCAACCTGGGGTTCCCTGGTTCGATCTTCTGTGTGAGCTAATGGATATTTCAGGTCATGGTTAAAGTCTCCGTTATATCTCCCGCGGTGCTTCCATGGTCATTGCACTATCGACAATGGTGGGGATGAAAAAAAAGGGCACTGCGGAAACCGTCCCGTCGGTGGTTTGTAGGATCTAAGAGATTTCATCTCATCCTTATTGGGACTTACACACACACACAATTTGATTAACGGCGGTCACACGTTCTAGGATTACCGATGATAACCGAAGCTGCCATTATCTGACTCGCAATACCACACAGGTCACATCGATACTTTAATGGTCGTCGATCCATTCTTTCTGTTTCCTTCCAACAACCAATGCGCATCTGAATTTGTCAGATGAAATTGATTTTAATCTCATAAAATTAGGATACAAAATAATTTCATTTATGCTTATCAATGACTACTTTTAAATTATGCCACACATACTTATCATTAATAAAATGAATAGTTTGTAAACTTAACCCATATTTTAACTTTGAAAGGACGCTTCAATCGATATAAACAAATCAGCGATGCGTCGTAAACCAAAGCATACGTCTTTACCCAAAGACTTGTTTTCGTCGTCAACTAGGGTCAGCAAGGGTGCCACTGTATTGGTCTTTATGCCCATTTTCTGAAAAGACCTGAATTTATCTGGCTATTTTGGTACAACATGGCTAAACAAGTTAACTTCCGCCATTAACTAGACTACCACTGTATTGGTCTTTATGTTCATTTTCTGTAAAGGTCTACACGCCTGTACTTATCTGGCTTTTCTTGTACAACAAGAGAGTCTCTTGTTAGGTTGTCAACTGCTATGTAGTCTCAATGCAAACCTGTGCAATTATAAATTGAACGCAATGATGTTGTTAGAATAAAAAAAATGTTTTCTGTTGCTAGAACATGTATGTTGCAGGAAGAGCAGTATGGGGTAAGGGGTAAATTGCATTGATAATGTAACTGTATACGTTTACCAGAATGATGCAGGACCGTAGACAGCTAGAGCTGATCAATGGCCACGTTGCAAGGATCGAGTAGTTTACTTTGTTGGGAACACTTTTGCTTAGATTTGTACACTTTGTTGGGAACATTGCTGCTACCACAGGAAGACTGTAATTCACGTTTCTCAGATAATTCAACAGATTGATATAGAGATATGCAGATCATTGAATGTGTTGATTTATAGATAGGTAGACAGAATATAGACTGATAGAGAAAGGGTACAAAAAAAGAGAAAAGTTGTCTGTGACATGAGAAGAAGGGGGGGTAATCAAAGAAATAGCTTGATTTGTGTGTGTATCAATCTCACCTTACCGGTTATCACCAGGTGTCCAATATTCATAGTATAATAAGCTACCCGTCTAGCCTTTTACTGTCCCGATTGTCGTCTATCTACAGGGCATTGTTCTCACACCCAGCAATACATTTTGCAGTCCCGAGTGTCTATCTACAGGGCATTGTTCTCACACCCAGCCATACATTTTGCAGTCCCGAGTGTCTATCTACAGGGCATTGTTCTCACACCCAGCAATACGTTAGAAGTCGGGCTGGAGTCATGAGATGACCAATTTGTCATTGACAGTTTTTTTTTAAAATCTGGAGCCTGGAGAAATAATACAGAATCAGTAACAAGAAAATAATAATGCATATAATTAGCTACGCAACATTATGATACCAATACTCATAATAACGCACAACTAGTGAAATAGTACAGGCTTCAATAACAACAACAATATTAACTTTTTATCAAATTTTTAATTTGACACAAGTTTACGTGCGTGGAGCTAATTTTATATAAACAAAAAAAAAATTGCTACATGGGTAGCTTTCCTTGTTCTGTTTTTCTACACCATCACCACAATATGCAATCGTTACAGACATATGCGTGTGGGTGCAATCGTTACAGACATATGCGTGTGGGGTAAAATACGGAAAATGACGTTGCCGTGACTTAGGCCCATGACTTGAGACACGCTGTGGGGAAGGGAGGGTGGTGGTGGTGCGGGGGTGGGGGGAAGGGGGGGGGCTATTATACTTTCTCTTCTGTCCGGTACGTCAACCAAAATATTGACGTTAAACAAAACGTGAGATCAGTGGTCTTCCCTACTAGTAAACACGTACAAATAAGACGTGAAATCAGTGGTCTTCCCCACTAGTAAACACGTACAAACAAGACGTGAAATCAGTGGTCTTCCCTACTAGTAAACACGTACAAACAAGACGTGAAATCAGTGGTCTTCCCTTCTAGTAAACACGTACAAACAAGACGTGAAATCAGTGGTCTTCCCTACTAGTAAACACGTACAAACAAGACGTGAAATCAGTGGTCTTCCCTTCTAGTAAACACGTACAAACAAGACGTGAAATCAGTGGTCTTCCCTACTAGTAAACACGTACAAACAAGACGTGAAATCAGTGGTCTTCCCTACTAGTAAACACGTACAAACAAGACGTGAAATCAGTGGTCTTCCCTACTAGTAAACACGTACAAACAAGACGTGAAATCAGTGGTCTTCCCTACTAGTAAACACGTACAAACAAGACGTGAAATCAGTGGTCTTCCCTACTAGTAAACACGTACAAACAAGACGTGAAATCAGTGGTCTTCCCTACTAGTAAACACGTACAAACAAGACGTGAAATCAGTGGTCTTCCCTACTAGTAAACACGTACAAACAAGACGTGAAATCAGTGGTCTCCCCTACTTGTATACACGTACAAACGTGTATCAACTTTTACGGATGTCAGCGGGGCCTGGTGCCAGTAACAACCAGTAGCTGGTCCGGCCCAGACAAGCATCCATTATTTACAGTTAATGTTACAGCGGTACGGTTGAAAATGAGAAGAAAGGAGGGGGGGGGAGACAGAGCGGCCAGCACGGAATGAATTATGTCTGAGACCTGGGATGAATTACGTCCAATCTATACACAGTGGTGGGGGGTTGGCTGTGATTGTGGTTATAGTGTCGTGATTGTGATAATAGTGTCGTGATTGTGGTAAGAGTGATGTGATTGTGGTAAGAGTGATGTGATTGTGGTAGGAATGATGTGATTGTGGTAAGAGTGATGTGATTGTGGTAAGAGTGATGTGATTGTGGTAAGAGTGATGTGATTGTGGTAAGATGGGTGTGATTGTGGTAAGAGTGACATGACTGGGGTAGGAGAGGCATTTTTGTTTGTTCACCTGTTGGCTGGTGTATAAGCAGGGAGAGACTGCCAGGTGACAGAGTGACAGATGTACGTTGTCAGTGGCGAATGCTGTAGAAATATATATTCACACACATACACACGCATACACACACACGCGTACACACACGCGTACACACATGCGTACACACACACACACACACCACAAGTAAGGCTAATGTTGAAAGCGTACCTAAGGTGGGGGGTCCAAATTCGAAAGTACTCCCAGGCCCCAGCTTGAGGAGGAGGACCCACAATTTTTATTTAAAATGAAATATTAAGTAGATTATCTCATGTCATGGTTTCGAATGTCAAAATACAGGAATTCCCAAAGAGACCAAACCCACCCCCCCGGGCCCCCAAATCCCAAGGTACGGCACTGTGTTGAAGTAAAAAGAAAGTACATCATCAAGCCTCTCCAGTGAAAGTAAAATATTTCTGTGATCCTGGAATACAGACTGACTTAATGGAATCATACGACAGGTCTTCATTTATTAGTCCATAAGTTTAATTCGCATTAACATTTGATGATCAACACGTTAATTAGGAGATTTCATATTAATGGAATAATTCAACTGAGTAATGGACCATGAATTAATTAAAGAACCGTTAAGAGTACGCATTGTATTAAAACTTTTTTTTTGGGAGTTGCTTAAGAAGGGAGATAATAGGTGATTATCTAAAATTGTAGTAAAACTTCGTAGTTATTTTTTCTTTGTTTACCTCTTACAATTTTTTTTTCCCAATTCATAATCATTTAACTGAATCTTGTTGTGTAGAAATAAATTATCACGAGGATGTGTCTGTATCAAAAGTGTGTTATTTTCATTCTGATGCTATGAGATTAGATAATTCGTTGCACGACGTATATTGTAAGAACGACATATATTATAAGAAAGGTTATCAGGTTATCGTTTCGTAAGTTGTTCATGTTTTGTACGATCCGGCTCGCCTGACTCCACCGTGTAACCACACACGCAACCTTCAGAGATTAAAATAAAAAAAAAAAATATTTCAAAACTTCAATAGAAAATTTTCATTGATAACACAGTCGTCAGGAAAATAACCTTCATAGCAGGTCATTCTTGACAACATTGTGCCGCGCCCCCCCCCATTTCATCTAATTAAAAAAAAAAACCACTCAGAGGAATTAAATTTAAAAAAAAAAAAAACGTTAATTAAGCTGAGGGTCATGGGGCATTCAATTTATGGGATTACATGTAGCCCCCACCCACACACAATCAATGTAAAACTGAATTAAAATAACTAAATTTGATATCTGCGGGGAAACCCCCTCCCCCTTCTCAGTCCCAGACTCGTTTTTATCAAGGGCCACTGTAAATAGATGAAGGCTGTTCAATATACTTGTTCGTTCATCTTGTTTCACTCACGGGGGTAATGAGTTACTTATGTAGAGGTACACGCTGTAGCTATAACATATTGTTATGAACTTATGGCTGATGAAAGACATCTGAAATACATGTACTATCATATGTGAGGACTTTTAAGACGTCTTTTAACAAGGGACGTAACCACTGTTTTGACATTCAATAATATGTACCTCATTACCGCCCTTTTCTATTCTGTCTCTTGCAGAGCGAAGATCAGGGTAGCTTTAGATTAAGCGCGATTGTGAATGTTGGCTAAATTAAATTTTGTTAGATAAAAAAAAAAAGTATTCCGTCCACAATGTTAAGCATGATTTTTACTGAAAATGTCGTATAGTTGTTTTACCATAGAACTGAAAACAATTAGATACGATTAAAACTAAACTTCAAATGGTAAGATAAAAGTGCATTACAATAGTTGTGGTAATTAAGTGAAGCAGTAATCTAGAATTAGACTTTACATTTTTATAATGTCTTTTAGGTAGACCAAAAATAAATAAAATAACTGGAAAAAGAATATAATAAAATACTTCTTTGTATTGATGAGTAACTGATGTCAAAACAATGACTTATCGTGTATTGCATGTAACGTAATGTAATGTAATGAAATGTAATGTGATGTGATGTAATGTATTATCTTCATCTCTTACAGTAAACCAATGAGTGGGGCGGTAAAGCCAAGGGCGGCCGCCCCGAACTCCACGCCATCGGGATCTGCTAACAACGGCGAAACCAAACGGGGATCGGTGCCGAATGGGAAAACAGGGACCCTTCAGAGGAGTACATCAGAGGTCAGCGATGATCTGACCCCTGACCAGGTGGACGGAAATATAACCCTAGATGTCATCATGCCCAATGGTCAAAGAACGGATATAATCGTTGGTTACAGGTAAGCTAGTCGATGTTTTCACAAATGTTCAAATATTATAAAGGAGAATATGACATAGTTCATAATATTGGACGCTCAAACATGGTATGCATTTATTATTACTAAAACCAGTGGTTCCAAAGTTTGCTTGAGTCATGACTCATTTTATGTAATCAAAATGACCTTCGATAAAGACTTCATTACTTAAAAAAAAAGACCACTGTTGGAACCAGGCCCGTAGCGTGGGGGGGGGCATGGGCCGGCCCCCCGCTGCGTTTTGTCTGGCCCCCTCTGTTTAGTTTGCTCTACTTAGTAACATTTTATTTCCTGCCCACCCCCCCCCGCTATGGCCTGGCCCCTGCTGTAGAATTTTCACGCTACGGGGGCTGGTTTGAACTAGATAGTAATAAAAATTAC
>JAGDYQ010000298.1:807756-849706 GCA_021962125.1 Bulinus truncatus | reverse complement strand
GAAATGATGCCGCTCTAGGCAGCTGCCTATATCGCCTATACCTAAAGTCGGCACTGATTCATTATGTCTCATGTGCGAGATACAGACAGAAAGTAGGCCTAGTTCTTGTCTGTTATGTTTACTCGACTTCTTGTTGTCATTGTGTTACTAATGTATTTGTTGATAATATTGATTTTGCAGCCTTAAAAAAAAATTGAAGTTTTTTTTTAATAGCAAAGAAGAAGAAACAGTCAACTAAAATTAACAAATATATTAAAACCTATTAACAGTTTCACTAAAAATACAGATTCTAAAACTGTGTTCTTAACCGCTAGACAGAAGTATTAGAACCTTTTCGCTATAATGACAATTAATAAGTGACGTATTATTATATTATTATTTGGATAAAAAATTATTCAAATGTAATACAATCATACAATTACTTTACTTGGAAGAAAACTAGAATTACAACGACAACGACTTTAAGAAGTTCGAAGAGAAAGGAACAAGATATTGTTGAGTGAGACAAATAGCTGCCAACTCAACATTTAATGTTTCAGAGCAGCTGGATTTGACCTGGAATGTTAAGCAGCCTTCAACGGCTAGCTCAGTGCAGGTCAAAAGAAATGACGCACACAGTTTTTATTCAGTATAACGAAATTAACTCTCGGTATGGGATTATTTACGAAATAGTCTAGTGATTTGGTGCAAGACCAACGTTCAGAAAATGTCGCAAGAAATGATACAGATACTTTCAACATTATATTTAGAAATAATAATATTACTGTGAAATACAACACGGGTGAGGACAAAGGGAATTTTCCCAGATCCTGATGAAAGTTAGCTGAGAGTCCCACAAGTCCACCCAGCTTCAAATGGGTACCTGATTTAAGTTGGGGAAAGTAATGGCGACTGGGCGTTGTGCTGACCACACAATATGTTAGCTACTTTATAAAATCGGACATCAAAAATATCAACTGACAATACACTAACTTTAAGATGAAGCTTTTAATGGGACAGTGATAAATGGCAATAATACAAAGTGAAAATAAGTGAGGCCTTAACTTTTGAACAAGACAGACATAAGTTTACGTGTATCAGTATAGAGAAGATCATAGATATATAAGAAGTTAATTAACTTCAAAGTAGAAAGAGAGGCAGAGAGAAAGAGGGGGGGGGGGGGTCGGTTTTTCCGAGAAATTTCTATCAGTGTGAAATGCTGACTCTTTGTTAAATATCTCGCTCTTAACGACTTTTGAGGGAGAAATGTTTTAAAATAAAGGAGTAAATTATTTTGAATACAAGATGACAGTATCGAGAAACAATTCAGCCTTTTGTCATTAGTCGGTTAGTCGATTTTTTTCCGTTGTTTGTTTGTTAACGTCATATTATGTCATACACAGTAACATAGGCCTACATATGGCTATTGTTTATAATATATGTATCGCTTATGTTATAAATAATCTGGTATAAAAAAGAAATCAATATTAGTATTAAAAATTATGTGCATGCAATGTTTAAAAAAAACCATGTGGTATCATACTGAAAGAACAGCGTAACTGGAAAACGAAAATAAAATTAATTTTCAATTATACATACTTTAAAAAAGTTGATACATTCTACGCCATACCATATTGCATATACATAAATACGTTTTAAAAAAAATGTGTTCTATGGCAGTACAATAGACTCTCCACTCTCTGGCTTGCGACTCTTTGTAATCCCATAATCCAAGCTAAGCGTGCTAGCAAAATATAGTGGGAGGTAAGGGGGGGGGCGGGTAATTATGTGAGATTTAAAAAATATAAAAGCATATAAATTGGTACGGATGAGCAGTAACGAGGTTTTTTTTTTTTAAATAGCCTCAGTCGCTCGAATTATTTGCTTTTGACCACATTAGTCCGGATAATAGAGAGTCTATTGTAGAGCCTAGGCATTTAATAAAAATAAAAAATGATTTTCGTCACTCAAGGCACACAACTCTGCAAATGTTAAATACAATAAAGTAACTGATTTACAATGAATAATGTAACAGATTGATAATTATCTTAATTTAGGTTAACTATAAAAAAAATACATAATAAACATTTTGTTTCATTAGATTCATATCAATTAAAACAAATAAGATTTCATTAATAATTAATTGCTCAAAGGACGACAAAATGATGTTAGTGAAATTTATTTTTTTTAAAATCAGAGGGTAAGATACTAAGATGACAATAAACATAAATGTGACAATCTGAAACTGTCAAAATGCTAGCGTCATTTATTTGGATGTTTGTTTCTCTCGGTATGTTTGTGTGCATGTAGGACTACAGTATTCCTGGAAATACATGTATGGTGTATTGAATTATATTCATTAAAAAATTGTCAATTTTCTATAAGCTAGTGGTTTTCAATAAAGACAGGGTCACTTTTAACAAAATACGGCGTAAATTTGAAAGGTGTAATTTTTATTACTATCTAGTTCCAACCAGCCCCGTAGGGTGAAAATTCTACAGCAGGGGCCAGGCCATAGCAGGGGGGGGGGGGGCAGGAAATAAATGTTACTAAGTAGAGCAAACAAGCAGAAGGGGGCCAGACAAAACGCAGCGGGGGCCCGGCCTGGTTCCAACAGTGGCCTTTTTTTTTTAAGTAATGAAGTCTTTATCGAAGGTCACTTTGATTATATAAAATGAGTCATGACTCAAACAAACTTTGGAACCACTGGTTTTAGTAATAATAAATACATAGCATGTTTGGGCGTCCAATATTATGAACTATGTCATATTCTCCTTTATAATATTTGAACATTTGTGAAAACATCGACTAGCTTACCTGTAACCAACGATTATATCCGTTCTTTGACCATTGGGCATGATGACATCTAAGGTTATATTTTCATCCACCTGGCCAGGGGTCAGATCATCGCTGACCTCTGATGTACTCCTCTGAAGGGTCCCTGTTTTCCCATTCGGCACTGATCCCCTTTTGGTTTCGCCGTTGTTAGCAGAGCCCGATGGCGTGGAGTTCGGGGCGGCCGCCCTTGGCTTTACCGCCCCACTCATTGGTTTACTGTAAGAGATGAAGATAATACATTACACTTACATTACATGTATTACAATACTTTACAATGCAATACAATACATTACATTAGAATACAATACATTACATTAGATGCAATACATTACATTGCATTACACTACAATACAATACATTACATTACATTTCATTACATTACATTACATTACATTACATTACATTACATACAATAACAATAAGTCAGTGTTATGACATCAGTTACTCATCAATACAAGGAAGTATTTTATTATATTTTTTTCCAGTTATTTTTGGTCTACCTAAAAGACATTATAAAATTTTAAAGTCTAGTTCTAGATTACTACTACACTTAATTACCTTAACTATTGTAATGCACTTTTATCTTTACCATTTGAAGTTTAGTTTTAATCTTATCTAATAGTTTTCAGTTCTATGGTAAAACAATAATACAACATTTTCAGTAAAAATCGAAAGGTTATAACTCTAGCCTCATACTTAACATTGTGGATGGAATACTTTTGTTTTATCTAACAAAATTTAAATTAGCCAACATTCACAATCGCACTTAATCTAAAGCTACCCTGGTCTTCGCTCTGCAAGAGACAGAATCGAAAAGGGCGGTAATGAGGTACATATTATTGAATGTCAAAACAGTGGTTACGCCCCTTGTTAAAAGACGTCTTAAAAGTCCTCACATGCAGAGCCGGCTCTGGGCATAGGCGACATAGGCAGCTGCCTAGGGCGCCAAATTGCTAGGGGCGCTAAATTTTAGAGAAAAAAAACTTTCTTTACTGTTCATGCAGAAGGGGCGGGCGTCCTAATAGATGACTGCCTAGGGCGCAAAATTGCCTGGGGACGGCTCTGCTCACATATGATATGATAGTACATGTATTTCAGATGTCTTTCATCAGTCATAACAATATGTTATAACTACAGTGTGTACCTCTATATAAGTAACTCATTACCCCGTGAGTGAAACAAGATGAACGAAAAAGTATACTGAACATCCTTCATCTACTTACAGTGGTCCTGGATAAAAACAGTCTGGGACTGAGAGGGGGAGGGGGGTTTCCCCGCAGATATCAAATTTAGTTATTTTAATTCAGTTTTACATTGATTGTGGGGAGTAGGGGGGGGCTACATGTAATCCCATAAATTGAATGCCCCATGACCCTCAGCTTAATTAACGTTTTTTTTTTTTTAATTTTATTCCTCTGAGTGGTTTTTTTTTTGTCCCCGTTTTGGCTGTCTGTCTGTCTGTCTGTCTGTCATCACCCTAGATCTCAACAACCATAAGTCCTAGACCCATGATGTATATATCATTTTGTAGGTCTTGGCCTGCCAAGAAATGTCTTTTTTCCATTTCGCGATCTGACCTCTGAGGGCCGTAAAAGGGGCCTTATAAAGTACCGTTTTTTACTATATAAGCTATATTAATAATGGAGCGCCCTATATCTCAGCAACCATAAGTCCTAGACCCATGATGTATATATCATTTTGTAGGTCTTGGCCTGCCATGTGTACATCAAAAGTTCATTTCGCGATAGGACCTCTGAGGGCCGGGCTTCAGGGCTCCTAAGGGGCTTATATATTATATATATATGGCCCCATTCTACACCTTGTACGTTCAATAACCCATTCATTTGGTGCGAAATACTGCAGCGCGTAGTTTCACCAAGATTTATTAAGAAACTCATCAAATGAAATAGTAAGCTTGTGTTCTGAGTTTAATTGAAAATATCAGAGCTATGCAACAATTGACGGAGTTTTCGGGCGATTAAATGACTACAATTTCGAATGTTTTCAATTATGAGTCCTATTTCAGTAACCACAAACCACTTGTAGTTAGATTTAAGAGAAAATAATTTTTTTTCAAATATAAAGAAACGTCTTTATAATATTTTTTTTACAGATATATGCATTACACAATTGAATTTATAAACATTTCCAAAATTTACAAATATTTACTGAAAGCTAACAAACGTACTGATACATAACATGAAAATACGCTAACACGTCCTGTGTCCAGAATGGAACAGGCTTAATTGCTTGTTTTAATTAAACAATCTGAGTTTCCCGGGGAGTGGGAAAGTAGATGAAATGGGGGTGGCGCGGCACAATGTTGTCAAGAATGACCTGCTATGAAGGTTATTTTCCTGACGACTGTGTTATCAATGAGAATTTTCTATTGAAGTTTTGAAATATTTTTTTTTATTTTAATCTCTGAAGGTTGCATGCGTGGTTACACGGCGGAGTCAGGCGAGCCGGATTGTACAATACATGAACGACTTACGAAACGATAACCTGATAACCTTTCTTATAATATATGTCGTTCTTACAATATACGTCGTGCAACGAATTATCTAATCTCATAGCATCAGAATGAAAATAACACACTTTTGACACAGCCACATCCTCGTGATAATTTATTTCTACACAACAAGATTCAGTTAAATGATTATGAATTGGGGAAAAAAATTGTAAGAGGTAAACAAAGAAAACATAACTACGTAGTTTTACTACAATTTTATTTAATCACCTATTATCTCCCTTCTTAAGCAACTTCCAAAAAAAATGTTTTAAAAGAATGCGTACTCTTAACGGTTCTTTAATTAATTCATGGTCCATTTCTCAGTTGAATTATTCCATTAATATGAAATCTCCTACTTAACGTGTTGATCATCAAATGTTAATGCGAATTGAACTTATGGACTAATAAATGAAGACCTATCGTATGATTCCATTAAGTCAGTATGTATTCCAGGATCACAGAAATATTTTACTTTCTTTGGAGAGGCTTGATGGTGTACTTTCTTTTTACTTCAACAGTGCCGTACCTTGGGATTTGGGGGCCCGGGGGTGGGTTTGGTCTCTTTGGGAATTCCTGTATTTTGACATTCGAAACCATGACATGAGATAATCTACTTAATATTTAATTTTAAATAAAAATTGTGGGTCCTCCTCCTCAAGCTGGGAGTACTTTCGAATTTGGACCCCCCACCTTAGGTACGCTTTCAACATTAGCCTTACTTGTGGTGTGTGTGTGTGTACGCATGTGTGTACGCGTGTGTGTACGCGTGTGTGTACGCGTGTGTGTGTATGCGTGTGTATGTGTGTGAATATATATTTCTACAGCATTCGCCACTGACAACGTACATCTGTCACTCTGTCACCTGGCAGTCTCTCCCTGCTTATACACCAGCCAACAGGTGAACAAACAAAAATGCCTCTCCTACCCCAGTCATGTCACTCTTACCACAATCACACCCATCTTACCACAATCACATCACTCTTACCACAATCACATCACTCTTACCACAATCACATCATTCCTACCACAATCACATCACTCTTACCACAATCACATCACTCTTACCACAATCACGACACTATAACCACAATCACAATCAACCCCCCCACCACTGTGTATAGATTGGATGTAATTCATCCCAGGTCTCAGACATAATTCATTCCGTGCTGGCCGCTCTGTCCCCACCTCCCTTTCTTCTCATTTTTAACCGCACGGCTGTAACATTAACTGTGAATAATGGATGCTTGTCTGGGCCGGACCAGCTACTGGTCGTTACTGGCACCAGGCCCCGCTGACATCCGTAAAAAGTTGATACACGTTTGTACGTGTATACTAGTAGGGAAGACCACTGATTTCACGTTATGTTTGTACGTGTATACTAGTAGGGAAGACCACTGATTTCACGTCTTGTTTGTACGTGTATACTAGTAGGGAAGACCACTGATTTCACGTCTTGTTTGTACGTGTATACTAGTGGGGAAGACCACTGATTTCACGTCTTGTTTGTACGTGTATACTAGTGGGGAAGACCACTGATTTCACGTCTTGTTTGTACGTGTATACTAGTGGGGAAGACCACTGATTTCACGTCTTGTTTGTACGTGTATACTAGTGGGGAAGACCACTGATTTCACGTCTTGTTTGTACGTGTATACTAGTGGGGAAGACCAATGATTTCACGTCTTGTTTGTACGTGTATACTAGTGGGGAAGACCAATGATTTCACGTCTTGTTTGTACGTGTATACTAGTGGGGAAGACCAATGATTTCACGTCTTGTTTGTACGTGTATACTAGTGGGGAAGACCAATGATTTCACGTCTTGTTTGTACGTGTATACTAGTGGGGAAGACCAATGATTTCACGTCTTGTTTAACGTCAATATTTTGGTTGACGTACCGGACAGAAGAGAAAGTATAATAGCCCCCCCCCTTCCCCCGCACCACCACCACCCTCCCTTCCCCACAGCGTGTCTCAAGCCATGGGCCTAAGTCACGGCAACGTCATTTTCCCTATTTTACCCCACACGCATATGTCTGTAACGATTGCATATTGTGGTGATGGTGTAGAAAAACAGAACAAGAAAAGCTACCCATGTAGCAATTTTTTTTTTTTTTTGTTTATATAAAATTAGCTCCACGCACGTAAACTTGTGTCAAATTAAAAATTCGATAAAAAGTTAATATTGTTGTTGTTATTGAAGCCTGAACTATTTCACTAGTTGTGCGTTGTTATGAGTATTGGTTGGTATCATTCTGGTAAACGTGTACAGTTACATTATCAAGGCAATTTACCCCTTACCCCATACTGCTCTTCCTGCAACACACATGTTCTAGCAACAGAAAACTTATTTTTATTCTAACAACATCATTGCGTTCAATTTATAATTGCACAGGTTTGCATTAAGACTACATAGCAGTTGACAACCTAACAAGAGATTCTTGTTGTACAAAAAAAGCCAGATAAGTACAGGTGTGTAGACCTTTACAGAAAATGGACATAAAGACCAATACAGTGGTAGTCTAGTTAATGGCGGAAGTTAACTTATTTAGCCATGTTGTACCAGAATAGCCAGATAAATTCAGGTCTTTTCAGAAAATGGGTATAAAGACCAATACAGTGGCACCCTTGTTAACCCTAGTTGACGACGAACTTGGGTCACGAAAACAAGTCTTTGGGGGAAGGCGTATGCTTTGGTTTACGACGCATCGCTGATTTGTTTATATCGATTGAAGCGTCCTTTCAAAGTTAACATATGGGTTAAGTTTACAAACTATTCATTTTATTAATGATAAGTATGTGTAGCATAATTTAAAAGTAGTCATGGATAAGCATAAATGAAATTATTTTGTATCCTACTTTTATGAGATTAAAATCAATTTCATCTGACAAATTGAGATGCGCATTGGTTGTTTTAAGGAAACAGAAAGAATGGATCGACGACCATTAAAGTATCGATGTGACCTATGCGGTATCGCGAGTCGGATAATGGCAGCTTCGGTTATCATCGGTAATCCTAGAACGTATGACCGCCGTTAATCAAATTGTGTGTGTGTGTAAGTACCAAAAAGGATGAGATGAGATCTCTTAGATCCTACAAACCACCGACGGGACGGTTTCCGCAGTGCCCTTTTTTCATCCCCACCATAGTCGATAGTGCAATGACCATGGCGGAACCGCAGGAGATATAACGGAGACTTTAACCATGACCTGAAATATCCATTAGCTCACACAGAAGATCGAACCAGGGAACCCCAGGTTGACAGTCGAGCGCTTTACCGCAAGACCATCATCCGTCCCCATGTTAACAAAAGGAATCAACCACTATTTCTAATATAGTGTTATTAATGCGTCATTTTTTTAAAGCATTCAGCCAAAGGAAGCGTCTAGATTTGTAGCCATTTGTAGCCATTTTTCTACCTTTCTTTTATTCAGATTGTTTTGATTTCAAAAAGTAATCCCGTAATGCTTGAGAATACTTCAATAAAAACATGTCCCGGCTACTGCGACTCAACGGCTAGAGGAAAAGGGGACTGGAACATTTCGTTTAGTCTGGCGCTGGTCATTTGAGATACTAACCCTAAAAGTCTCACCAAGCAGACTCATAACTTGACCGTCGGGACATAATGCTAGAGGTAACAGAAAAATATGTACGGTAAACCATTACAAGTTAATTAACGCTGTGATTCCCCCCTGTTGTGTACGTCTTGAATCTAACGAAACTGTCGCTAATACTCCACGTCTACTACTAGGAGCCAGCGAAAACATGAAACTAACACGGTCTAAGCTTTCAACACGTAAATATAGTTAACACGAGTTGGTCGAAACATGGAATGCGCAATAAACTGGACTGATAGAAAAAAACATGAAAACAGAAAAATATCCTTTTTTTTTTGAGCTAAGGAGAGAAGCGTGGCTCTTGTTTACATAAGTATCGTCTGAATTAGGAAGGCATTCTCTAGTTTTGCTATGGCTATAGACTGAATTAGGAAGGCATTCTCTAGTTTTGCTATGGCTATAGACTGAATTAGGAAGGCATTCTCTAGTTTTGCTATGGCTATAGATTGAATTAGGAAAGCATTCTCTAGTTTTGCTATGGCTATAGACTGAATTAGGAAGGCATTCTCTAATTTTGCTATGGCTATAGACTGAATTAGGAAGGCATTCTCTAGTTTTGCTATGGCTATAGACTGAATTAGGAAAGCATTCTCTAGTTTTGCTATGGCTATAGACTGAATTAGGAAGGCATTCTCTAGTTTTGCTATGGCTATAGACTGAATTAGGAAGGCATTCTCTAGTTTTATTATGGTCATATACACAACTTCGACAATCCCAAACGTTAAAAGAAAGTTTTGGACCAAATTAAATGTATCATTAGATCTAAAATAGATAAGCAGGCAGACAAATTGGTATACAGAATCATTGATAGACTGGCGGACGGCCGGACGGACACGGAATCAAACAGATTCCTGAAAACAATATTGCGAATAAAATTTAACAAAAAACATTTTCAAAAGGATAATATGAAACAATCTAAATTTTAAAAAAGTGACTGCAGCAGACGTCGCACCTGAGGTAAGGCTTTACAAACGGTATACCATAATAGGATACTTTTCCAAGGCCCCTCTTCAGGCGCGTACTGTAAAAGGCGGGCAGTGTATGAAGTCTGTTCTGGCGATCATTTTGTAAAGAAAAAAAAACTGATGTTTTTATATTTGTGTTTCTTAATAATAGTTTCTAAGATTCCCTTACTACAAACTATAACATTTTCAAAGCGGTAATATATTTTTAAAGCTACACAAAAAATATGCTTAATTTGATTCAGTGCACATAGTGAATCACATGTACAGCCACTAATAATCTGTCACAGAGCTGCAGAGCTACTCTCAAACCCAATACGTTCATGCGCACCTCTTTACAACAGCTCCCATCCATTTAATGAGAGTTTCCATTATGTCAGAGAAATTTGTGTCCGTAACTCATCCGAACAGCGACAGACCATGACAGACAGACAGGTATTCCTACAGTTCAAATTATCTCACGTCTGTCTTGCCGTCACCTCAATTACGCAGACGACCTCTTTATGGGGGTAATAGCGATGGCAATAAAATCTAGCGGAAATGACATCAGGGCAGAGGTCTGTTGTGATGGTGGAGGGGGACGGAGGGGAGGGGGGGGTGAGAAAAAAGTGGGTCACATGGATTATGACATGATGTCTCCATGACAACAAGACTATAACGGTATACAAAAATTACTCTCAAGGACAGTCGCTATTTGATGTTGTTCTGAAAAAAAAAAAGTATACCCCGGTACAAAAGATATAAATATCTTGGTTCTCAATACTAACTCTCTCTCTCTCTCTCTCTCTCTCTCTCTCTCTCTCTATATATATATATATATATATATATATATATATATATATATATATATATATTCAACAATACTTATTGGCTTTGCATTACGTCAAAGTAAATAAAAAATATGATCTATTAGAACTAAAGTTATAAATACGCATAAAAATTACATCAATGGTTATGCAACTAATACTGCAACCATCATACATATTATCGAACTACAAAACTGAAACATAGATATTTTACTTGTAAAGTTCGTACGTTGTACCTTACAAAGTCTATACAGAGTAATAATACAGACCATCAGGGATGAGATGAAGTTAAGTGCATCTGTTTTTGTGGCCATAACTTTTCTATGGGAACTGTGTGGCTAGTACAATGCCCAGCCGCCTTTACTTCCCCTCAATAAATGACCGGTACCCTTCTAAAAACTGGGTGAATTAAGGAAGATCGATAGGCCCGGCAATCACGGGGGCTTGAACTCAAGACATTTGGATTAAAGGTAAGGCGTTCAACCACACTGCCAATTTTTCTTTAATAGGTGTAACAGTAACAAAAATAAAAATAAAATGCGGAGTTGAGAGGGATGTGTCTCATCTTGGCCAGCCTTCACTCAGGGAATCCATTGAAAAGCTCCAAAACTAACTTGAATGTAGAATATTTCCTAGTTTGGCAACAATGTTAAAAATGTGTTATACTCTTGCCAGTTAGCAAAAAAATCAATAAAGCTGAAAAAACTTATTTTTATAAATCGCCCTAATATTGACAAGAATGCAAGTTAAAATTAAATGCCCAAAAATATTCACGTTAGCTACCAACTCTCAACATTAAATACAATTGTTAAAAGTTTAAAAAAAATGAAAGCTCAAAACAATGGCCAGATTTCTATAAACTCGGATTGTGGACATGTACTGTTAGAAAAAAAAAATTTTAAATCAGTGGAGGGACATGATGATTGGAACCATGATTGATTGACATGATGATGTTTGTATTGATAGTGGCTAATTAACAGTCACTGACCATGATTCAATGTATTACAGACAGATCGATAAGCAGGTTATTGAGGGCGGTGTATTGTTGAGATGGGGAAAGTATTGTGATAAGAATAAAATAATAGTTTTAAAATTTTAATTTCCTGTGCGAGTGTTATGAGTGGGGCCTAGGGCGAGTGACATTAATGGGGCCTAGGGGGAGTGACATTAATGGGGCCTAGGGCGAGAGTTAAAAAATGGGCCTAGGGGTAGTGACATTAATGGGGCCTAGGGCGAGAGTTAAAAATGGGGCCTAGGGCGAGAGTTAAAAATGGGGCCTAGGGCGAGAGTTAATAATAGGGCCTAGGGGGAGTGACATTAATGGGGCCTAGGGGGAGTGAGATTAATGGGGCCTAGGGCGAGTGACATTAATGGGGCCTAGGGCGAGTGTTATTACTGAATGGGGAAAATGAGCATAGATTCAGTAATTAATATATAAATATTTCTAATCACAGGGCACCTCTCAGGTGTGAGCCTGGAAACGGATGCCCCAGTTCCCACCTTATAAGGACCGTCATTGCGCGCGCGCACAGAGTGATAGGGGGTAATGCAAGAATTCATTAACATTAAGCTGGCGACACGTTTTATGAGTCATTCAACCCTAAAGCATCATCTAGATTAAACATTTGGCCACTGTTTCGTTCTATTACGTACACAATGTCCATTCTGTTGAAATGATTCAGAACCGCCCGTACATACACATAAACAAACTAGACCACCCCAACAGTATTTAGTCCAAACAAATCTGAAACTATCAGCCCCCCACCCCACCCCCCCAAATGTGAGACCGTTTGTGCAGGTTCATTTGTCTAGTGCCCCCCGATAACACATGAGAATGGCTCTGAATGGCTGCACTACAATCTGACAAGTAAAAAAAAAACCGAAATCAATTATCGAGGTTGACTTATTACATGACTCATCTATGCTGAGTTTCATTAATTAGCTTGAATGAAGAAAAACTTCCATGTTTAATCATCAGGGTAAATATTTAATTTGCATACCCCCCCCAACCATCCCCGTTTCACAATGAAGAGTGCTAGTAAAATGAAGTCACATTATTTTTTTCCCCCCGCAACGATCATAATCATGTTTGTGGTCCTCGTAATTCAGTTCAAGTGAGCACGGGACACACTCAAGTAACTTTGCTGAGGCAGCAAGGGGGTGGGGGGTGGCTTTTAAATACACTTTTTCACTATCTACAGATTTTTCATTTTTTTTTTAAATTTTTATGGTCATCATTTATGTGATCATTCAAAGGCTAACACCACTGACGGAAATCAATAATCAATGATGGAATGGAGGGGGGGAAGGGTCGAATGGGTGTATGCGAGTACGTCAAGATATAGATGGATATTGACACATGGATGAAGATGATATATCTGTGAAGTATTTGGTAAACAAGTAAATAGTATGTCTAGACTATATGTATTGCCTAGGAGAGTGTGTCTGTGATAGTGTGAGATGATCAGACTATATGTATTGGCTAGAAGAGTGTGTCTGTGATAGTATGAGATGGTCAGACTATATGTATTGGCTAGAAGATGTTGTCTGTGATAGTGTGAGATGGTCAGACTATATTTATTGGCTAGAAGATGTTGTCTGTGATAGTGTGAGAAGATTTACCTTGTTGGAGATAGAGGCTCACACAAATATTTGTTCGATCAATGTGTCTGCATAGATGTTTTGTTTACTCGAGTATAAAATATCATACAAAAAATGTACACTAGGGAGTGGGGCTTGAGCAAAGATACATTTGCGGCAACGTTATATTTGACCAAGGAAAATTTATAATTGGGGGTCGTAGGCAAAAAAACGATATTAAGGCTGCCCCCTTGCACGACCCCCTAGCAAGCCCCCCCCCCCTACAACACCCACCAACTATAAAGAATTATTAGCCTAATGCAGTGTGCGAAGTCTCTGTAAGGGTAAAATGAAATATCTTAGATCCTATAACCACTAATGAGACTGTTTTTATGGTGCCTTCTTTCATCCCCACTATAGCTGTTAGTGCAATGGCTATGGAGGCATCACGGGAGATATAGCGGGGAGTTTAGCCATGACCTGAAAAATTTCCTTAGTTCGCACCGGAGATCAAACCAGGTACCTTCTGTCGACAGTCGAGCGCTTTACCACATGAACGTATGTATTGCCTTGTAGTGTTTAGAGACGTTCTTACGTTGTTTTTGGGCCATATGTACAATTATGGGCCACTGGCAAAATTGTACATGTAGGCCTATATGAGGAAAAGCAAAAAAAAATTCGCGGCCTTTAGAAAAATTAGATGAGGAGGCCCTAAACAAAGGTACTCATGGGGGGGGGCCTGGATAAACGCTGTCACTATCGCCGTTGGTAAATTTTGGATGAAATAGGCCCCAGTAGCCCCTGATATTTTAGATAACGGCAAAATAAACTACTTAACATAGGGCCCCCTTGGCAGTGGGGGCCCCAGGCAACACCTAGTTTGCCCATCTGTAAGTAAGACTCTTATTGTGTTTCAGTGTAAGCCTTTGTTTGTGAAGTTTTTATCTTGAGCTAAATGTACCACTTGTTTTACTGAATCATTTTACTCAGTTTTAAATCCTATACTAACTTTATTTCGAGCACTAAACTAAAAATTAACAAGCTCCGTGTTTCTTTAAAAAAAAAAAGAAACTTGCTCTTATTGAACCGTGTTTTAGAAATAAAAACAACAACACTAGAAAAAAAAAAGTGAAGTTGCCAACTCAGAGTGACGGCCAATCTGTCAATCTTGTTTGGGAACAGAGGGGGGGGGGGGTAAAAGAACCAGGTTAATTGGCAACTGCGTCACCTGGTCTCTGTGCACACAAAACTCGTGGGTTTTTTTTTACCTTTCGGTCACTTCTCCACATTCATCCGTGGTGAACCGAACAGCGTTTATTTTAATATGTAACAGAGCTAATACTTAAAAGCTTGTAAGAGCTAATACTTAAGCTTGTAACAGAGATAATACTTAAAGCTTGTAATCACCGAAAGCGTTGATAAGACATAAAGACAACTTAATATAAAAAAAATAAATATATTGAATTAAGTAAAGCGATACCTAGAGTTTTACAGTTTATATAATATTGTCAAAGTAACTTGACATTAATCCGGAACACATTGATTAGCTTACAAGTGTCATCATGTAAAACGTAGTTGTTTGGGTTTGGTTGTTTATGACATATGATGTGAGCATCAAACAACACATACACATGTTTGGATTCAGGGTCGTACTTTTAGTCGTGGAGGGATGAAGGCAGACACTTGTAGATATTTGAGGGAGCCTACGGCATCAGATTTTGTGCTGGATGGAACGCCTTTGATTAAGTGGGGGACCTATGTGGTAACCCAGGTTTCATATAAATTATAAGATTTGCTTGGATTGGTTAACATCCTCATGTACAGACAGAAGTGGCAGCTGGACATGCAAGTACTACCATCGTACTATTCAACAACAAACAGGCAGAAAATTAACCAGGCTGTTACTGCCACCATACAAATAAAAAACAAACAGGGATGAAATAAAACAGGCTAGTAATGCCATCAGTGACGCCGAGAGGGGGGGGGCAAATGCCCAGGGGCCCGGCGAGTTTTAGGGGCCCGGACTGAGCTGGCCAATCAACTTTTGAAAATATTATTATCAGCACGGGGGGGCCGTGACAGCCCTGCCCAGGGGCCCGAAATTTCCGTCGGTGGGCCTGAATGCCATCATACAAATCTACAACAGACAAGCAAACAATTGGGCATGCTAGTACTGACAACATAACACTCAACAACGGGCACACGAAAACACAGGTTTGGTACCGCCAAAATAAAACTCTTTAATCATCTTACTGTTTTAATCTGCAATCGTGTTAGTCTTTTGTCATTATTTTTTTTAGAGCATTTTCAAAAAAAAAATGCTATATTGTCCCCGTTTTGTCTGTCTGTCTGTCTGTCTGTCATCACCTTAGATCTCAACAACCATAAGTCCTAGACCCATGATGTATATATCATTTTGTAGGTCTTGGCCTGCCAAGAAATGACTTTTTTCCATTTCGCGATCTGACCTCTCAGGGCCGTAAAAGGGGCCTTATAAAGTACCGTTTTTTACTATGTAAGCTATATTAATAATGGCGCGCCCTATATCTCAGCAACCATAAGTCCTAGACCCATGATGTATATATCATTTTGTAGGTCTTGGCCTGCCATGTGTACATCAAAAGTTCATTTTGCGATAGGACCTCTGAGGGCCGGGCTTCAGGGCTCCTAAGGGGCTTATATATTATATATACACCTTGTACGTTCAATAACCCATTCATTTGGTGCGAAATACTGCAGCGCGTAGTTTCACCAAGATTTATTAAGAAACTCATCAAATGAAATAGTAAGCTTGTGTTCTGAGTTTAATTGAAAGTATCAGAGCTATGCAACAATTGACGGAGTTTTCGGACGATTAAATGACTACAATTTCGAATGTTTTCAATTATGAGTCCTATTTCAGTAACCACAAACCACTTGTAGTTAGATTTAAGAGAAAATAATTTTTTTTCAAATATAAGAAACGTCTTTATAATTTTTTTTTACAGATATATGCATTACACTATTGAATTTATAAACATTTCCAAAATTTACAAATATTTACTGAAAGCTAACAAACGTACCGATACATAACATGAAAATGCGCTAACACGTCCTGTGTCCAGAATGGAACAGGCCTAATTGCTTGTTTTATGTTATTTATTAATTGCATCGTCTTTGAGAGCGGCAAACGAAGAGAAATATGTAGGTCAATTTCTATAGTCTATGTTACAATTATCTTTGCTGAGAATGAAAATGAACAGAAATGAATATTTCGATGCTGTGTTACTCTCTAGGAGTAAACAATGTTTTCATTGATTTTTGTTTCTAAATGAATGTGCTTAATTTTAAAAAGTAGTGTATATACTAGCTAGTGTGTATATCTTATGTGTTGTCTATATGCAAAGGTAATTCGATACAAGACAATGTTGCTTCAAACAGTTGTTTGAAGAACATGGGCTAGGTTTTTATTGTGCTGTCTTTTATGAGGTTTTTTTTTTAATTTTCATTTTTGAATAGGGGGGGGGGATGATGCACAGGAAAAAACCCTCGATGAAAATTTAGTGTTTTAAAAAAATTAGAAAAAAAAATAGATAATACAATTCAAAGAAGAACTAATAATTTTAATCTCCCACTAGCTGAACATTTCAAAATATCTGCACCAACACATTCAACAATGGTTATTTTAAAGTTTGAAATTTAAAGCCACAAAAGTACATACACTGAAGGACAGTCTTACTATAAACCGGGCGATATTTGTTTCATCCAGCAAAGAAAGTATGTCACTAAGTTAAGTTCAAAATTCATACACTGATTGAGAGCCACGTTCGTTGTGCGCGTATTTTAAAAATACAAGTGCCTTTTCTTTAATTATTAATGCACTAGTCTATTTTCTTTTTAATGTTACCCAGTCGACATTCCTAAAATTGTTTCTGTGATATGAGGTAACTGCTAATACATGTTACTTGTGGCAGTGTCTTTTGTTATTTTATAAAAAGTAATATTTCAAGTATTTCACAAATCGAGAACCGAACTTTACTAATTGTTCTCTTAACATTTCAATGACCCATATACTCTGTCGGTCGTGGAACCTATTAAGGCAGCGGTGGCGAACAAATGGCACGCGTGCCACAGGTGACACGCAGAGCCTCATCAGTCGGCACGCAACTACAATATCCCTTCCTTTAATTTTAATTGAAATGTTGTTTTATATTAATAAATTGTTCTTTGGTTGAAATTTGGGCATGCGACCCCAAAAAGGTTCGACACTACTGCACTGTGGGGCTACTATTTGTGATGCAATGTTGATGGGGACAATAGTTGTGACAACATAATTTACGGTACAGCCATACGATTACATCATGGAGACTCAAAAAATGGTTTTAAAGCATCGGGTAAGATTTTGGAGTAAAACGGCCGTGGCTCAGTAAAAGTGGAGAGTATATTAATGTGGTAGTTTAGGTCCATATATGGGCTTAAGATAATGATGATAGCAACATAAAGAATGCTAATGTACGAAGTAAAAGCATCAGTGTGTAATGAGTGACACACATTCATGTTTTGTGCAGTTTTAAGATGATTTTTGAAGTGTGTATGATTTTGCTAAGACACAATGGATGTATTGTACACAGGGTTAACATTGTGAATAAAATTTTACAAAAAATATCGAAAAGTTATAAAAAAAAAAGTTTTCATCACAAACTGTAGTCGTGTATAGAAATAGTATGTGGCTCTTATTAGTTGATTTTTTTTCTCCTTTTTTATTTTTTGTTTATGGAAATAGTGATACTCACAGGGCCGAACCTAAGGATTTGGGGATACGGGGGGAGGGCTTGGCCTCTTTGGGTGCCCCTGCATTTTAACATTCGACACCATGACATGAGATAATGTACGTAATATTTAATGTGGGACTTTCGAATTTGGACCCCTCTACCCCCCACCCTAGGTACGCCTCTGGATACTCAGACTACCTCAAAACTAGTATTATCAAAATAACAATTTAAAATGTTTTCTTATAAAATATGCATACTGTGAAAAAAAATATATGGGTCCCTAAAAGGCCATCGGGGCATATGAAGTGTAGAATTTATCTGTTTCTATAACCTCGGCTTATAAAGGGATTGTGTGGTTAGCACAACGCACAGCCGACTTTACTTCCCCAACTCAAGTCAAGTACCCATTTAAAGGACTTGTGGGTCTATAGCAAACTTTCACCAGGACCTGGAAAATTTCCTTTGGTTCTCACCAAGGATCGAACCCAGGACTCTCAGGTCGAGAGCCGAGCTTCTACACCACACGGCCATCTGTCCCGCTATGAATACTGTACAGACCTAAAATAAATTAATTATATCATACACTAATTCGGAAGTCAATGATCGAGGACAAAAATCATATCTCAATCCGGGCGGCAGATATGTTAGGCGCGTGCCCTGCCTACAAAAAAAAAGATGTACATACGTCATATATCGCCTGAACAGAGTATTAAATAATGATATTAAAACCATCAACTAAATAAAAAGCAGTTTGGCTCATTGGGCAAACAACATTGGTTCATATAATGCTGAAGAATTTAATAGCTTACGGGGGTAAAAAAAAAGTTCCAGAATCGATTTTATAATCTTTACGGATGAAGTGATAAATTGTTAGAAAATGAGAAAAATGCTTTAATTGACTATCGAAATTACTTGAACAAGGATGAAGGGTTTTTAAACATTCATATTTAACTGGTTTATTGAAATAAAACACCAGCTTCAATGCGATTAACTCCCTTTAATAAAAAACAAAAAAAAAAGTATTTTTGGCTTTCGAAACATTTCTTTTGTATAAACAGTGAATTCAACTGGTGAGGAGGGGGACAGTGAGTAACTGAAATATTTTACGGTGTGGGCGGAAGGCGAGACCAATTGAGAATCGCCGGTCTGAAGTATAAGCTGTTATCTATCGAAATAAAGACAGCTATGAATAGACTAAAGATAAAAACTTAAAACAACAAAGAACAGTTTCAAATAAGTGTATCTGAAGTGGCATGACGAGAGATTGGTTTATGCAGCAACTCACAGTCAGTCTCATTCAAAGATAGATTGAATAATAGACCGATAGATTAGAATAATAGACAGATATATTGAATAATAGACAGATATATTGAATAATAGACAGATATATTGAATAATAGACAGACAGATTAGAATAATAGACAGATAGATTAGAATAATAGACAGATATATTGAATAATAGACAGATAGCTTAGAATAATAGACAGTTTGAATAATAAACAAATACAGATGAGCTCATGTCGAAACATTTGCTCATCAAATATTCCAAACGAATTGACTTATTAACATTTTTAGTAATGTTATCGAATGAGTTTTAATAAACCAAACTAAATGAATCAGTAATGTTCTTTTAAAAAGTGCAGAAATATTTTTTTAGCCTTTATGTGTATGACTTCCATATATGTCTTTATATATGTTTTATGAAAGACAGACCGAAAATCGAAGAAACAGCTTATCTTTTTTTTTTACTTTTAAACAGAAGAGATTAGCGATGAACAGTTGTTTTTATATGACTTTATTGAATGGAGGAGAGAGGAAGTTTCGTTTTGAATTTGAGTTTAATACCTAAGTGGTTTAACTGGTTTCAGAAAGTATATAAGGGAAAATGTCTACACTATGTGTATGTGTGTGTCATTTGTATGCGTGCATCTAGTTTTATGTTGTTTACCTCAGATATATTTCGCATATGTACTTAGTGTACTGTATATTTCATATCAACTTTCAAATCAACGTAACAATGTAAAGAGATATCTTTAACAGCTGAATGACCCGTGCACTGAAAAATGTCAACGTGGGATAAATGATAATGATACTGACTGTCAAAAACAAAACTTTTTTTTTAATCAAGCTACATCCGTGTGTGTGTGTGCACGTGGCTGTGCGCGCATGTGTGTATGTGATGGTGTGTGAACTTGTAGGCGTGCCAGAGATAGGAATTGAAGCGTATACTCTCCAACCACACGGTTGTTGAACGTGAATTGTTTAATTGAAAACCATTTCTAAATATCAAAGTTTAAAAAAAAAAATTTGTTAACATGTAGACCTATATCTATGTGTTTAAAAATATGGATAAAAATACATCTGTTTGTCTAAATGTATGTTACAGTATTTTTTATCTCGCGAACGACTATTACTACATGTACTATGAAAAAAAAAAGGATGTGTGCATTTTTTACCTTGAGAAATATTTGTGTAGATTGGAAAATAAAAAAAAATAAATATAAATCGCCTTATGATGGTTCCAGTGGTGATTTTTGCGAGTGACAAACAGGGCTAAACCCCGCAGTCCAAAGCCTGGCAAAGGGACACAACATGCCTTTTTTTCAGGACTATACTCTCTTGGGAAAAATTCAAGAAACAAAAAGTAAAAGTTAAAAAAAAATGATATAATCAAAGTGACACCATCTTTTATTTTGTGTTAGTCTGTTCATGTGATATTATGTGAAGTCTTCATTACATTACTTTACTTTCATTAGCACGTGTGAGTAATGTGTGGAATGCTGTGTCTGTGAGTGTGTAGGTGACAAATTTTATTTGGTACAATGAGATTTGTGGTGAAATAAGAATTTATAAATTTATATAAGATATTGAAAAAAAAAACTAACATATACAAAAGTAAAAAAACAACCTAATACTCAATAGTTATAAAGAAAAATGTGTAAAGTAAAGGTTTTCATCGTATATAATTATATTTTCACGTAAAACAAAATAAGGCAATTTACCTCATGTGTAGACGAAGCAGGAAGACAATGTCAATTGGCCTACAGGTAAGAAAACTTAATGTGCCTCGAAATAAAACCATCTAACCAAAGTCTGAAAACAGATCTGTTGGACAGGATACATGTGTGCTGTTTCTATGTTACATTAACAATAACCAAAGTCTAAAAACAGAAGTTAAGGTCAAGATGTATGTGTTTGTCTGCAGATTATTTGACAATAATGGTGATTTCCGAATTGTATCGGCAACGATAATCGTCAATGCACACACACACACAAGACGACTGAACAAAGAGAGACAGCATTTAAAGGTTTACAGAACTTAATGGGTGGGAACTGTGACAACGCATTTATTCCGCTGTTTTTGATCATTCATAAAAGGTTGAGAGTTTTTTCTTGATCCTTGAATCAGTATTCCCTGCTAACAGGAGCCGTCACTGGGGTTAGTCTAACTAAACTAGGCGGCTGCCTAGTGTCCTAATTGCTAACGGTGTTGGGACTTTTATTGTGTCTTTACTGACTTTTTACCTAAAATATTTAATTTGACATGATCTAACAGTATTAGAAAGGGGGGATGCAATTTTAATGCAAGCGGAGACTTTGACAACGTTTTCGCCTAGGGCACCCAGATGTTCTTTGCGTATACTCCCCTACTTAGGGCCCCCAGATGTTCCTTTGCCTATACTCCCCTACTTAGGGTCTCCAGATGTTCCTTTGCCTATACTCCCCTACTTAGGGTCCCCAGATGTTCCTTTGCCTATACTCCCCTACTTAGGGCCCCCAGATGTTCCTTTCCCTATACTCCCCTACTTAGGGTCCCCAGATGTTCCTTTCCCTATACTCCCCTACTTAGGGCCCCCAGATGTTCCTTTGCCTATGCTCCCCTACCTAGGGCTCCCAGATGTTCCTTTGCATATACTCCCATAATGCACTTTTTACTTATGGCCCCGAAAAAAGTAGGACCATTTCTGCTGCTGTTCCGTATCCCCGCATCTATTTCCCCACCACAGACAATGTTGCAGTAAACAGTGAAGGTGCCACGGATGACATGGGTCACTAGAGCCTCCCAGTCTAGAACATTTAGTTCATTTCTGTTCTACACGGCGCTCTGATAGAATTTCGAGGACTTTATCTCTCTTTCACCATTACACTGTCTGTTACTGTGACAATACTGGTCATCTCTCTTTCACCATTACACTATATGCTACTCTACTGTTACAATACTGGTTATCTAGGCCGGACTTAAATTCCACAAAATTAAAAAAAAAAAAGAAAACATAGTAGGCTAACTAGAAATCTTTTTTGTTTTTTGTTTCTCTTCTCCTGATTTATAGCTTCAATCCATTTTCCTTCTAATTGCTTCCCTGAAACGTTAATATGTGTTTTGTAAAAATAATTATGGCTTAATAGGAATATTTAATTAGAATTAAGTTTAAGCCATATAAAGCATTGAAGACAAAGGAGCTAGAGCCCAAAGAGACAACTATTGTGAGAGTATAATGTACGATAAGTCAGTGCAACTTTGATTTCGGGCAAGTCGGTTGTATTCAATATTTCAGTATGCAGTATGCATTTAATATTTCTTAGTATATATTTATAAATTTTGGAAATGTTTATAAATTCAATTGTGTAATGCATATATCTGTAAAAAAAATATTATAAAGACGTTTCTTTATATTTGAAAAAAAAATTATTTTCTCTTAAATCTAACTACAAGTGGTTTGTGGTTGCTGAAAACTCATAATTGAAAACATTCGAAATTGTAGTCATTTAATCGTCCGAAAACTCTGTCAATTGCTGCATAGCTCTGTCGTCCGAAAACTCCGCCAATTGTTGTTTTATATAAAGTACGGGAAGTAAGTCATGTTGAATAACTGTTACAAAAATAAATAATGATTACGCCCCTTTGATTAGCTTTTATTATTTATATTTAAAATATAAGCAAAAACGGTACCTAGGAAAGTCTTTTTTTTCGGCCCTGAGATGTCAGATCGCGAAATGGACTTTTGATGTACACTTGGCAGGCCAAGACCTACAAAATGATATATACATCATGGGTCTAGGACTTATGGTTGCTGAGATATAGGGCGCTCCTTTGTTAATATAGCTTATATGGTACAAAACGGTACTTAATACGCCCCCTTTTTCGACCCTCAGAGGTCCTATCGCGAAATAAACTTTTGATGTACACTTGGCAGGCCAAGACCTACAAAATGATATATACATCATGGGTTTAGGACTTATGGTTGCTGAGATATAGGGCGCTCCTTTATTAATATAGCTTATATAGTAAAAAACTTTACAAGCCCCCTTTTACGGCCCTCAGAGGTCAGATCGCGAAACGGACAAAAGTCATTTCTTGGCAGGCCAAGACCTACAAAATGATATATACATCATGGGTCTAGGACTTATGGTTGTTGAGATCTATGGTAATGACGGACGGACGGACTGACGGACGGACAGACAGACAGACAGACAGACAGACAAAACGGGGACAATAGAGCATTTTTTTTAGAAAATGCTCTAAAAGTAAAAAAACAAAGACAATAAAAAATAATGACAGAAATCTCGGAGATAAATGTAAATTAAGAAGCGGATTTCTTGTGCAGGAAGAATAAATATTGTAGAAGGAAAGAAAAATGTAATGAATTGTCTCATGTTGTCTGATGAGGTCAGCGTGAAAGGAACAAATTATTTATGGTATAATAGTTTCAGAGTTTGTTGTTTTTTTTAAGACCAACAACAAAGAATTATTTTAAAGGGCGGCGGCTTATGAGTTGGTGTGTGTGTGTGTGTTAGGTTAGTACAGACGTGTTAGGTTCGTACAGGCGTGTTTGTTGGATTTGTTAGTGTGAATGTATTAGTATATGTGTGTGACTCGTTTTTGTATGACTTTCCAGGGGTGTGTGGTGTCTGCATCATCAGCGTGTGTGGTGTCTGTATCAGCGTATGTGGTGTCTGTATCAGCGTATGTGGTGTCTGTATTACTGTATGTATGGTATCTGTATTAGCCAATGTATGTGTATGTGTGTGTGGTATTTGTTTTAGCATATGTATTAGTATGTGTGTGTGGTTATCTGTATTAGCATATGTATTAGTGTGTGTTGTCTTGTTGAGTCGGTATATTTATAAACGTATGTGTGTGTATGTATGTTTGGGGTGTTGTGTTAGTTATTGTTTACATGTGCCTGCTGTCTGTGTTTATGTACGTGGTATGTGTGTTTGGTGTGTGTTGGTCAGGAACTGTTTTGTATGTGTGTGTGTGTGCGTGTGTATGTCTTTCTTATGTTTACATGTATGAGTATACGTAATATGTATATTTTTAAGGATTTATTCATTAAATTATTTATTTACAAAAAAAATGAACTCTTTACAATCAAAACTGATATAACAACTTTTTTCAAGTTACCTTTGTCATATTCAACGGGAAATCAAGTCACAGTGTTAGACAAACAAAATCGTTTGCCGTGCGCCATGTGAGGAAACAAAGTTCCCTGCACGTAGTTCAACAGCCAAATTTGGCCCTGCTGATAGCCAAGTTATGTTGAATGCTTGTACGTGGCCGGCAGTTTAAACAATTTTGTCCTTTGTACATCCAACCCATTAACTAGCAAGTGGTTTTTTTTTTTTTAAAGTTATATACATGCCTATAACTGTGTTCAATACTCTAAACAGGTAAACACTTTCTGTATTGCATTGATACTCGACAATAAATTTGCTTTCATTCAATTCATTCTTAAAGCACCCAATCTTTTTTTATAAGACTGGTTATCGGCCATTTTTCTATTTCGTTAGAATCCGAACGTGCCGATTCTATCAGAGATGCTCCAAGTACTTAATATGCAAATATCCAAGGTGCAAGTACAATTACAATGGCCAATTACCCCATCTATGATTCCTGTAGCCCGATTTAACCTTTGGCTAGCGCATTTCGTATTTTAAGTTAGGCATATGTGAGTGATAAGCAGTGCCGGTTTAGGTCCTCTTTGAACATAAATTGAATCAAATGCACGATGTAGTTTAGATTTTTTTTGGTCTACAACGTGTATGGTCTATAATATAACAAGTTCATAAGGTAAATCATATTTTAATAAACAGTCATAATTGTACTACTTTATTTTATTAAGTCATATTCAGACACTGACTCCGAGAGTTGCTGTTTTTTATGTGCTGACAAACAACGTCTGCACTGCATCAAATGCATCTAGTTTGTTCAAAATGATCCTATCTGCCAAAATATTGTACTGAAGTTATTGTACTGAAGTTATTCATTTTTTATTATACTAGTCTGTAATTGGCAACAAAGTTAATGAATTTACTAATTAAAATGATAAATTCGACTCAAATTTTTATTGTGGTTTCCCCCTCTTCCCTTACTCTGCTTACACTTTACAGGATAATCCAGCCCTGGTGATAAGGTGTGCTGCCTGATTAGGCCCCTAGACTCGAGGAAAATCTCCACCCAATTAAGGAGAAATCTAATCAAAAAGTTCCGGTTACGAGGGAATCTTTCCCTTAGTCACCGTCTCCAAGTAATTATTGACGATACACCGTCGTCAGCTGGTTTTGTTCAAAATGGCGGACCTTGAGACTAATGAAAAATAAACACAGAAATGCCACAGTGTGAAATACTATTGTTTTGTTATTTCCCTGAGATTATTCAACTAATAGCCGAACACAATGGATAAACAAATATCAAACCAAACAGAGACGAGACAAAAAAAATTCTAAACACGTATCAAAATAATGGCTGGTCTCCATCGGTCTAATCAACATTTCATGTTGACTTGCACAAAATGAAACGGTAATTTTTTTTTATCAAAATATATCAGCAAAGTAATTAAATAAAAGAAAAAAAAACTGGCTTATTGTGAGCCGCATAAAAGGGGCTACATTAGGCCACCGATGAGCCCTGGTATGCTACATGGGCTTGATAAATGTATTTGATGTGTCTAAAAACTTGGAAACTATGAAAAATTAAATAAATTAATAAGTTTCATTGAACACTCGCAAAAAAGACTAACAGGCTGGGGAAGGGAGAGAGATAGAACCGGATGGAGGGCAGGGCTGGACTTACGTATAAGCTACATACTACAGTGGCGTAGTGAGGGGGTATCATGCCCCGGGCACTACTCACAAAGGGGCGTCAAGTGGTATATTTTATATATAATATTATATGGTTTTTGAATGGGGGGCGCTAAAAATGTATGTTGCCCGGGGCGCGAGTTAAGCTCACTACGCCACTGACATATTCTAGGGCCCCCAAATTCCTGGTAGACCCCCCCCAAAAAAAAAAGTATCCAATCGAACGATTGTCATATAAATACTTGAATACTAGGCACTGGCATGTAATATCTGGACTTAAAAATGGCCCCATATGTCAAATAGCTAAGAGCCTTATCAAGTACTCATATACTACTACCCCAGTGGGTTTGCGACCCACTTATAAAGAAAGAAAAAGTATAAAAGAAATAAAAGTGAAGCAAATGTTTCAAATAATTATTTACAATCTCGATCAAAGTTGTATACAAACATTACAAATAGCGCACCAGAGACAATCTAATAAAGAGTACAAATTAGAGGTTTACTGGTCCTTTCAGAAATTGGAGCACACGGCGCTCACCCGGTGCGCAAATTATTAAATTCGCTTCAGGCGATATGTACTTATAAATTAGTTGCACCACAGCAAGACCTGTTTGATGTGGAATATTAAAATGATAATGTATCATCCAGGTTATAATTAAACACAGCCTCACAGTATGTACTTGTACGCTGGCGTACCATAACAAGACATTGGCCGCTCGCTGTACCCTAACAAGACATTGGCCACTCGCTGTACCCTAACACGACATTGGCCACTCGCCGTACCCTAACAAGACATTGGCCATGTACCCTAACAAGACATTGGCCACTCGCTGTACCCTAACAAGACATTGGCCTTCGCCGTACCCTAACAAGGCATTGGCCACTCGCTGTACCCTAACAAGACATAGGCCGCTCGCTGTACCATAACAAGACATTGGCCGCTCGCTGTACCCTAACAAGACATTGGCCACTCGCTGTACCCTAACAAGACATTGGCCACTCGCCGTACCCTAACAAGACATTGGCCACTCGCTGTACCATAACAAGACATTGGCCACTCGCTGTACCATAACAAGACATTGGCCACTCGCTGTACCCTAACAAGACATTGGCCGCTCGCTGTACCCTAACAAGACATTGGCCACTCGCCGTACCCTAACAAGACATTGGCCACTCGCCGCACCCTAACAAGACATTGGCCACTCGCCGCACCCTAACAAGACATTGGCCACTCGCTGTACCCTAACAAGACATTGGCCACTCGCTGTACCCTAACAAGACATTGGCCACTCGCTGTACCATAACAAGACATTGGCCACTCGCCGTACCCTAACAAGACATTGGCCACTCGCTGTACCATAACAAGACACTGGCCACTCGCTGTACCATAACAAGACATTGGCCACTCGCGAGGAAGTGTTCAGCCCGCGATCTGTTGATGTTGTTTTTTTTTTCTTTTTTTCTCTTTGCGTGTGTTGATTTAGGTATTAATGACTGGTCTATATTTAGACCGAAACCGTATTGATCCCAGCACCGCCACATGTCTCCACTATCCCCCCAGTTTATGTTTCAATCATATTTACCAGTTCAAATCATGACTCATGTACACAAACCCACACACTGCACACACACATAAAGACACTCATACAAACGACTCTATTGAATGGCTTGTACAGTTTATAAAAGGATTTGGGTGTTGCCTTTAAAAAAAGGGGGAGTCACACATAAGAACACGCATGCGCCGTTTGATAATTGGTTATCTAATATCGTCTGTCTAATTCTGTTCAATTTAACATAATACATGCGCCGAATATGATAAAAATGAATAGCGAAACTTTTACCTTAATTTTTTTTCATTTATCTATACCGCAACTTACCTTGACGGTTGTTGATAATCCCACCTGTTGAACAAACACAACACAAACACACCAAACGGTCAACACCCGGTCAGTGAACGTGACTGTTATCTCCAGGTAAAAATTTGCTCCACAATGTTCCACGGTGGTGATATTTTCGGACTATGATATTCCTGTCAGGTGCATGTAGCTTAATTAATAATAACTCTCAAGCACAGCGGTCCTCACATTCGGTCTCTACGTCCCAGCTGTTTCACTGTGGTGATACTTTCACTATTATGCTCCCTGTCACGTTGTGCATAAAATAGCCCAGAGGTCGTATACATTATGTCTCTACAAGATGTAGGACACTGACTGCATAGAACACACACAAAAAAAATCTTACCGTAGTGTCTATACCACGATTTAATGTTTTGTAATAACACAAACACACACACACACGAAAATCCTTAATACAAAAACATACCAAACAGGTGGTTGGTATTTTTTAGTAAACAAGTCATCTCCCGACTTCCCCCCACTTTTACAAAGAAAAAACGTGTTTTTGTCCCTTCTCGTCGTCTGCTGGACAAGCCCGCCCAGTCTGCTCCCAGCATCAGGAGAAGAAACTCCACTACCGATACCAACCGTACTTCACACAATGAACGACCTAGAACCCCTCGACCTTCCTGATAACTGCGTGCTTCCCCTGCCCAACACACACACAAGCACAACCTTGCCTAATATTGTAGAGAGAATTTAAATAAAGCCAGTTATCAGATGCGCTTATATGGTGATATGGTTTTACAAAAACGCACTGACCTATAGCTCTACAAGTACGACAAATATTTAATTTAAAATCAATTCGTCACCCTGTGGTTAGTGGGTTGTTGGATGGATGGATAGAAGACCGACAGACAGAGAGACACAAAGATAGATAGACAGACAGACAGACAAATAGGTAGATAGATGATGATAGATAGATAGATAGATAGATAGATAGATAGATAGATAGATAGATAGATAGATAGATAGATAGATAGATAGATAGATAGATAGATAGATAGATAGATAGATAGATAGATAGATAGATAGATAGATAGATAGATAGATAGATAGATAGATAGATAGATAGATAGATAGATAGATAGATAGATAGATAGATAGATAGATAGATAGATAGATAGATAGATAGATAGATAGATAGATAGATAGATAGATAGATAGATAGATAGATAGATAGATAGATAGATAGACAGACAGACAGACAGACAGACAGATAGTGTGTTGTTACAACGTACTTACTTAAATAAGTAACTACTGGTGTTAATAAACACTCGCATTGTTGTTCTGTCTCGTATCAAAACACAACAATGTAATAGCAAAAAGTAATTTTCCAATACACTGTACTAAAATGCCAAGATTATTTTTTTATAAAATGCAACCCTCAGAATATGTTCCTCCCTCCTGAGGTGGCATTTTTTTTTTAACATGAATTTTGAAAAGTGCTGAATCAAAATCAACAACAAGGGTAGCGATTAAAAAAAATATGTAATAAATTTTCAGCAAAAGTTTCATTTTGTTAAGGAAAACCAAGCGTTTATGATATAAAAGTCCACTAAATTTAAACTAAACCTGAAATATTGATAGTCACCATGTCTTTTGTATTGTCTGTGTGTGAAGTCCCTGTAAGGATGAGATTAAATCGCTCAGATCCTATGAAGTATAAACCACAAATGTGCGGTTTTTATGGTGCCGTTAGTGCCATTGCCTTGGGGGCACCGTCTGAGATATAGCTGGGACTTTACCCATGACCTGAAATATCCATTGGTCCTCACCGGTGATCGAACCAGGGATTCTCAGGTCAACAGTGTAGCGCTTTACCGCACGACCATATGTAGACAGGACTGATTGTTACAAATTTGGCCCTGCGTGATTGTTACAAATTTGGCCCTGCGTGATGGTTACAAATTTGGCCCTGTGTGATTTTTACAACTTTGGCCCTGCGTGATGGTTACAAATTTGGCCCTGCGTGATGGTTACAAATTTGGCCCTGCGTGATGGTTACAAATTTGGCCCTGCGTGATGGTTACAAATTTGGCCCTGCGTGATTGTTATAAATTTGGCCCTGCGTGATGGTTACAAATTTGGCCCTGCGTGATTGTTATAAATTTGGCCCTGCGCTACAGCATAATCTCCAAGCTGGTGAATGTTATTTACATAACAAAATACTGCAATACTAACTGCACATTTCATTGGTGCAAGATGATTAGGGGCCAGCCATCCTCCTAAAATGTTTCCGGTCGGGACCCGCACACCCTAATGTCGGCCTTGTCTATAGCTTACTTGTAATACTTATAATACTTGTAATACTTATACTGACTAAATAAACATAGCTAGAAATGCACAAATATATCATAATTTAAGTCTCAGAATGAAATAAAGTTAAGAACCTGAAAAATAATAAACCGACGTTCCGTTTAAACTGAACATAAATACATCATGAATCTATCGCATTCCATCCCGCAGTTCCGCCCTTGCTCAGTTGTATGTGTGTGTGTGTGTTACCTTACATAGTCACACCCTGTGCAGGGATGTCAGTTGAAGGTGTAATTTACCTTCCAGTGTCTCGTCACTTTTCACCTGGTTGGCGGCCTACATTGTCTCTCTGCCTGGTGTGTACATTACTGTCACACCCTTCCCCGCCCTACCACTCACATCGCCTCCCCATATTTCTGTATCCCCATCCAGCTTCATGTCACATTTGATGTCATTCCTGAACAATAGATAAGTGGTTCTCAAGTTTCAGATCAGAATTCTCTCTGACGTTTATATAAACAAAATAAAACCACTAGCGCTATGACGATGTTAGCAGTTGATAGTCTCTTAGTTATAAGGTATTTTACACACGCCATTTTGAGGGCTCTAGTCAAGGGTGCATTACGGGGACCCTGGGTAAAAGTATTGTTGGAGGACTTAAAGAAAAGGTACATTTGGTGAATCTAGGCAAAGGTACATTTTGGTGAATCTAGTCAAAGGAACATTTGGTGAATCTAGGTAAAGGTACATTTGGTGAACCTAGGTAAAGGTACATTTTGGTGAATCTAGGCAAAGGAACATTTGGTGAATCTAGGCAAAGGTACATTTAGTGAACCTAGGCAAAGGTACATTTGGTGAATCTAGGCAAAAGTACATTTGGGAGGGGGGGCTAGGCTAAGGTGCATAAAAGGGTCACTTGAGAAAAAAAAGCTGTTAAGGCCGCCGCTTAGAAATACTTGGTCCATGATAATCTTTGCAGAATGGGGCCCCTCTGAACACCCCTTCCCCCCAACCACCAAACTGTTAAATCATTACAGCCATTGGAGCCCTCATAACTGCACATATTGCTCATTTCCTGTGGCTGGAAAAAAAATGGAAGACCCTAACCCTTACCAGTTTGCATCTATTCTTTGATAAATAGTCTAACACAATAAATCAAGAGATTGTTTGAGATCCCCGTCATGGCAATCAAGTTGCTTGTTATTTCATTTTTTTTTTGTTATTTCTAATACAGCTGACTATGCATAGATAAACAATTGGGCTAAATATAGAAATGTGACACGAAAAGAAGAAAAATCATATTTTCTTTGACACAAGAGTTGTATTATGTGTGTAGTGTGTTTATGTGTTTGTGTGTTGCGTTGTTTATTGTGTGGGTAGGTGCACTCTTTTGGCGGTACACCAGGACGTCACTCTAGTTTTGCAGAGTAGGTACAAATAAACATTCAAGACTACCAGACGTCATTTGACGTCGCTGAAAAATTAATGATATTTTAATGCCAGTGAACCCTCACGTAGTTTGTTTTTTTTATATCCAGGCATGTCGGGTAAGTCCACGGGGGAAAAGAAAAATATGAACCCCTCACAATAAGGGGCTGGAGGGGGGGAGAGACTTTAAAAGGGAAATGAAGTTAAATAACTTTGGGCATATCGGGGGCGTGTCACGATTTGGAGACGCCGGGTGCGCATGCTGTTAAATCCGCCTCTTTTTGAGATCCCTTTTAGAGTAAGTCCGAAGATTTTCCTGCGATGAATCTGCATAGCAAAAGCTGCACTGGCCGTCTCCCTTGAATGAAAGCAATGGCTTCAGTTCCGTTAATGCAACACTACAGTTATATGGACATTAGCTTGGAAGAAATAAACAGAAACCAAAAACACCAGTTTATGACTGACAAATGAAATGCACATCTATATTACTGGAGGCTAATAAAGAATGCATCTTACAATAATTTAATTATTTTACTCTGTAATGTCCGAGTAAGGATGAGATTCTTGATCTTATAACGAACATCGACTAATAATGACACAGTTTTGTAGCACCTTGCCTGAATACCCACCAAAGCCGAGATTGCACTAAACATGAAAGCACCCAAAAAAAAAAGGACGTAGGAGCTGGCTTCGCGGGAAATTGAAACCAAAACATTTGGACTCACAACCAAACCACCACCACTACCACACCATCATGAGATTGCTTAGCTTGATACGTTTTGTTTATGGTAAATAAATCTCGTAGATCGTAAATGACACATGATTGATTATAAAAATAGAAAAGGGATTTTAATGAATTACTCTGACAATTAGTACCTGATGTTTTAATCTATTTTGAAGCGATAAATTAATCTACCGATCGTACGTGTGTTAGATAATTACAGTTTCTGAAGTGTCGTATAAGATACGCACAGTATGTGCAAAAAAGCTTTGCTTGTAACGGATAGTATTCAGTCTATTTAATTCAAACGCAAGCTCATTGGCCTAGCGAGGGGTGAGCAGAAGGAGCATCATGTTCCGGGCTCTACTCACAAAGGGGCGCCGAAAGGTATATTTTACATATAATATCATATTGTTTTCGAATGGGGGGCGCTAAAAAGATATTGTACCCCCGGCGCGAGTTCAGCTCGCTACGCCACTGCATAAGCTGGTAGACAGATGGGCACACTACGTCTACAAATAATGTAAAACATGTTCAAATCATAAGCATCATAATATCGATTATTATAACTGCAATTTTCTATCACTGCAACACATACACATAAACACACACAGATGTAGTCTCATAACTGACATTTCTGTCACTTCATTCACTGGACCTAGGAATTCCATTTTCTGCGTAAATACCAAGACATTTCAAATCTCTGGCAAAGGAACATTTTTAAAAATTAAATGTTGTAAAGTTATCGCTAAGCACGTTCATATAAACCCAATGGCCTACATTTTTCGTTTCACATCTTCAAATGGTGTAGCTGAATTAGTATTATTATAATCGTTACAATAGTGTATCTGTATAAGTATTATTATAATTGTTACATTTTCCTTCATCTATCTTTTTTAAAGATTCCTGTAATGATGAGATGTTCATCCTTTGGATCCTATAAACTACTAATGGGAAGATTTTTGCAGTGCCCTTTTTTTCATCCTTACCAAAGCTGATAGTGCAATGGGGGCACCACAAGGGACAAATGTAGGTGACTGAGACTCGCCAGGAGTCGAACCCGTAACCCACAGCATGCAGATTGTGCTGTTTAGATCCGGCTCGCTACAACAGCGCCACCCAGCTTTAGATGTTCTAATTTCGGAGAATATTCTAGCATCCATCAAAACATTATTTTATGCTAATTTATGGATTATAACCGACGCAACCTGTCTTGCTTGACCTAGCATACAGTAAGGAAAACTCTAATCTTGTGTCATCAAGTTGAAACAGAACACGACTGGAGATCGCGAGAAAACACAAAGGCTGCCAGTCAAAAAAATGCCATCATCAAATGTCACTTATTTTTTCTAAGCTGAATTCCAAAGTTATGCAGGCATAAAACGAACTAATATGAATAGCAGCATAATTATGTCTCATTTACACATCAGACTGGGGCAATAGAAGATGAGTATTTTACTATAGTTTACTACAACCAGAGCTGGTCTTCGAGGGCTCGAGGCAAAGAATGCCAGTCATTTAGGGGGCAAATACAGGGCACGCTTGCCAAACTTGAATTACAATTTATCTTAATTTGCATTTTTTTTTTGGCACGTGCAAAAATTTTATTTCAAAGTCCTTTTTACAATCCCAACAAAAGGCAGAGACTTTTAGAGATATGTAGGCCCCTATAACCCTAGTGGGACGGATGACCGAGTGGTGTAGATACTCCCTTCATATGCCAAGGTTATGGAGACGAATGGATTCTACACTTCATCTGCCCCATTTGGCCCGTTAGGGCCAAGAAGGGAAACTTTACTTTTTTTTTATATAACCCTAGACCTAGACTTCCAGAGATATTACGCCTCTTTAGATAGATACTTCTGTATATATTCCGGGGCCACTGGTAATAAAGTCCAGTGATAGTTGGGGGCCCCAAGTTGAGACTTCCGAAGATATTTCTATGACAATGCGTAATCCTCTGAGCTTAATTATTATTTGTCCAACTATAAGAACATCTCTAATTACTATTCATGTCAGCCGTGTATGTGTCAAACACAATAATAAAGCCCTTCGCAGTTATAATCAAAGTCAAACGATGTTTTAAAGACACTAGTTGCCTATATTCACAAAAGTCAGAGAAAATAAATCCATGTTTTATATGAAAGTTGTTGTTTCGCTCCCCTAAAAATATCTCTTTCCTTTCATATTTCCGCTTCTTGTTCAGTTCAATGTTCACTTAAAAATCAGTTAAAGACTAATCTTAAACCGGAAGTGAAAGTTGCCTTGAGTCTTTACGCTGCACGTGCTTAGTCCAAATGTAAACACCAATTGTCAAGTCAGTGTGCGTGTTATGTATGTGTGTGTGTGTTTGTGTCTGTGACCGGAGAGCGGGGGGGGATGTTTTAAAAGAGAGTAGTTGTGTGTGTGTGTGTGAATGTGGCTAGTTGAGACTAAGCTGACCAACACATTAAAGTGCACAAAACAAACACCAGAAGAACAAAAAAAAATATAATCAAAAGTATCAATACACCGAGTGACAGGACAGAGATTGAAGGGAGTTGATCACATAATTAGACCAGTGTATCACGGGATATCACATAATTAGACCAGTGTATCACGGGACATCACATAATTAGACCAGTGTATCACGGGACATCACATAATTAGACCAGTGTATCACGGGATATCACATAATTAGACCAGTGTATCACGGGATATCACATAATTAGACCAGTGTATCACGGGATATCACATAATTAAACCAATGTATCACGGGACATCACATAAAATAGAGATTCGATACGTTTTACATAGATAAATCATTAAGTGAAAAATTTCAAAATATCGACATTAGTGACGCAAAACCACGATGTTGAGCCAGTTTGTGGTACCTTCCACCAATAATGTTCAATCAACATTGCTGTATTTAGTTCAAGTTGCTTTCAATCATCGTTTAAAACAAAATACCTATTTCCATTATGTCAGGCCCACCGACAGAAATTTCGGGCCCTGGGCAGGGGTGTCGAGGGCCCCCCGTGCTGAAAATAATATTTTCAAAAGTTCATTGGCCAGCTCAGTCCGGGTCCCTAAAACTCGCCGGGCCCCTGAGCATTTGCTCCCCCTGCCCCCCCCCCCGGCGGATCTGCATTATGTTATCAATTGATTCAGAGAAGACAGAGAAACAGAAACATGAAGGGGAAAGAACTTACTAATGTTAATACATATAACTGGTTTAGTAACTGCAATGATTCAACCAGGCTGAGATTTTTTTATATCTAGAATCTAGATGAATAGATGAATTGATAAATTAGATTTTCGTTATCGTAGATGTTTAAATCAATGACTTAGAGACTTTATTTTAAAAGTATTTCATTACAAGTATCTCTCTAATATACACACAAACACAGTGGTTCTCTTGAGTGTGGTTTACAATGGTGGTTTTCTTAAACTCGTAGGCTGCAGTGGGTTCTTCAATTTCACAGAAGGGCCAGACCAAGAGCTGATGGATGAACTCATGTACTGATCACTTTCTGATCTAGCATCTTCATTAAATTAAAAGTAAATGCACGCGGTTTTTTTTTCTGGTCAAGAAAAAATACGGTTGTGGCAACATGAGGTGGACGGATGGTCGAGCGGTGAGAAAGTGGATTTTTTTTATTTTAGATCATATTAAAAGCTGTTGTTAAGTCCCCCAAGTTTACCCAGCTTTAAATAGGTTCCTGACTTAATTGGGGAAGTAAAGGTGGCTGGGCGTTGTGCTAACCACAAAATCCCTTCATATGCCGAGGTTATAGAAACAGATGAATTCTATACTCCATCTGCCGCGATTGACCGTAAGGGCTAAAGGAACTTGACGTTTTTTTTTTACTTTTGCAACATTCTAGTTTTAATTTAATAAATAGTCTAGATTAAATAATTTAAACCCACCCCCTCCCCTTCTTTAAACAACACTAAGAGAACAACTCTGTGTGTATGTACGAGTGAGTGTGTGTGTGCGTGTGTATTGTGTCTAGTTTAAAGTTTCATCTCATTTTTCTTTAGAAATTCTGTTTGGTCTGACTCAGGATATGTTTTTGTTGTTTTGTACTCGCATGTTTTTAGCCACATCGCCCCCCCCCCTTCCCCGTGTGTCACATTATTAATGACACTCCATACTTGCAGTTTTAACAGGACAAAAAAATGTCACAGATGTGAATACGAAAAATGAAACAAATGGCCTGACCAGATAAGTACTTAGATACAATCCTCGTGTTGTTATTTCCAGTCTGAAGATTTGTAGGGTGGGGTGTGCTGAGTATAGGACCCGGGGCGGGGAAGAGAATGTATTTTTCCCCAGCCACCTAACCGAACTAAGTTGTTGGTCAACGGGGGAAACTGATCTAATCATGCGATGAGGGACAACTATTTATCGATCTGTTTCCTATACCATCAATCATGATTGATCTTCTCTGAATCAATACTGGTGGTCACAAGTCCTTTTGTTACAGATTCCTGATCATCAACATTGTTTACCAAAAATGAGTGTTATGTTAAAGTGCATGTACTTGATAGAGGAACTATCCTCTAACAGTGCAATTCTGAAATCCAAACACTCTGCACTGAATGAAGAACATAAAATAACAAAATAAACATTCTATGTTGATACCGTGATGGTGTTTATTGAACTCGTTTCTATGATGGTGTGACACTCGACGTATTTTCTTTAATGGTGTAACATTCGACGTGTTGTCAATAATGGTGTGACATTTAACGCATTTACTATAATGATGTGACACTCAACGTATTTACTATAATGGTGTGACACTCAACGTATTTACTATAATGGTGTGACACTCAACGTATTTACTATAATGATGTGACACTCAACGTATTTACTATAATGGTGTGACACTCAACGTATTTACTATAATGGTGTGACACTCAACGTATTTACTATAATGATGTGACACTCAACGTATTTACTATAATGGTGTGACACTCAACGTATTTACTATAATGGTGTGACATTCAACGTATTTATTATAATGGTGTGACATTATTTCTCTTGAGCACTGCTGCTGTTCAATGGCTTTTGTTGATACAGGCAGGGTTGTCGGGTCTTCGAACCCTGGCAGCACCTTGACAATCAATAAAAAAAAAACATCCTCCATCATCTGCCGGGTCATTTTTATAGCCGAGAGAGGTCCTATCGCGAAATGAACTTTTGGTGTACACTTGGCAGGCCAAGACCTACAAAATGATATATACATCATGGGTCTAGAACTTATGGTTCCTGAGATATATGGCGCTCCTTTGTTAATATAGCTTATATAGTAAAAACGGTACTTAATACGCCCCCTTTTTTGGCCCTCAGAGGTCAGATCGCAAAATGGACTTTAACTGCACACATGGCAGGCCAAGACTTACAAAATGATATATACATCATGGGTCTACGACTTATGGTTGTTGAGATCTAGGATGATGACAGACAGACAGACAGAGAGACAGACAGACAAAACGGGGACAATAGAGCATTTTTTTTTTCGAAAATGTTCTAAAAATTCACTCTTATTATTGATTTATATGTGAGTGTGTATATAGAGAGAGGTATAAAGCTGCTAAATTTAACAAACCCTGTTATAAAAGGATGAGTATATAGAGGCTAAATTATTTATATAGAGAGGGGCGTAGTTGGGATATATTTAAGAAACATTGTTAAATAGAGAGGGGCGTAGTTGGAATATATATATATATATATATATATATATATATATATATATATATATAAAGAATCACTGTTATATAGAGAGGGCCGTAGTTGGAATATATTTAAGAATCACTGTTATATAAAGAGGGGCGTAGTTGGAATATATTTAAGAATCACTGTTATATAAAGAGGGGCGTAGTGGGGATATATTTAAGAATCACTGTTATATAAAGAGGGGCGTAGTGGGGGTATATTTAAGAATCACTGTTATATAAAGAGGGGCGTAGTGGGGATATATTTAAGAAGCACTGTTAAATAGAATACGTTTAGTGGGGCGAGGACGCAGAGAATGACCCCCGTTGACACCACATTTTTTTTTCCGTGAAAGCCACGCCCTCTCCTAGAAATTAAATTACGTTATGAAAATAAAAAAAAATTCTTTTCATTGCATTGGACAATGAAACTGTCACAGATTTAATAATAACGGCCAACCACTGTCTGGCTGAATAAGGGCTTTATTGAATACTTTGAACATTGAGGTCACATTTTATCTTATAATATACCGTGTGTCAATGATTTCTTAGTGTGTGCTTTTTTTTTCGTTGTTTTATTTTTATTATTATTTCTCATAACACAAGACACTCCGATCCTCTCTTGGGGTATTTTGGGAGAGCCTGTGAAGCGACTTCAAGAGATGTTAGGGAAAGGGGGAGGGGGGCCTTTAGCATCAAATTTATTTTGAATTACTAGCTGTACTCTGCAAAACCTTTGCACAGAGTTATGTTCCCTTAGGTTTGATCAGTTGGCTAGGTTATTTTTGGTTTCGGGCAGATCCGATTGTTTTTCATGATTTTTATTACTATTGTTTAAGTATGATGATTTTAAACTGGAATGCTGTTGTATTTTATTCTTTATTTTCGATTTAACGCAGAACCCACACCGCTATTATTTATATAGATACTTGAAGGGGTACCTTTGCAGTGAGTGTGTGGGGGGAGGGGAGGGGGGTTGTCTGTCACATAGTTTGTCTATCAATAAGAACATTTCTGATTACACTTTCCAAAAGTTTTTCAGTTGAAATAAATTAAACTTTTTGTTTAAACAATGAGAATTTGGGAATTGGGAGGGGGGGGCAGACTAAACCAATGCAGACCCTAATATATATATATATACTTTCTCTTACAATCGTTAAACGTATAACGATACGTTTTACATTAATGGGCACAACATTCAGAGCCGTGGGGTACAACATGAGTGTACCAACCCAGCCCAGTTTATTAGGTTAGTTATCTTCAGAGATTTTACGTTATTAGTTCAAAATTCAACAGTACGATAGCTTATTTTTGACGTTGTACTGACCTTTCAACTTTAGTCCACTTCAGCATGGTCCTTTCATTATTTCTTCAGCTTATAAATACTAACAGGTTAGTCCAGAGTTGAACTTCTTAAAAGCTTCAATGAAATTATATATCCCACATAACGTCTTGAAAACACATCCATGTAAGATCCTTATTTACATTTTGAATAGCTCGTGTGGTTTACAGCAAGATTATAGCCTTATCCATAAAGTTCATGTATTATGTCATATAGCCTCAAACGGTAGCACGGCGAAATAAGGGAGAGAAAAATCAAGGGAGACAAACGTCAACACGATTTTTTTTTCAAAAAATCGTAACCTATTCTTTCGTCATGCGTAACCAGAGTCGGTTTTGATGTGGCCTAAAAAAAAGGTGCGGACAACAGAGTTAAAATGTAGTAGCGAGCTGTTTGGTGGCACACATAATAAAAAAAAATTATTTACATACTTTATATTCTTAAAAAAAAAAAAGGCTGAGGTCAGAAAATGTTTCTTAACAGTATCGCCGTAAGGGAACTTGGCTACATCTTTATTCCTTCACGCACAGAACGAATAAGAATAAAATCTTTTTTTTCTATAAAATCAGCTCTACTTCCATTTGGGAATATCCGTTCGTCATGCTTCACTGAACTGGAAAAAAAAAGAAAAAAAAGGAATTAAAAAAAAAAAACACATTCGTTACCGTTAATAGCACTGGGGCAATAATTTAACAATCAAAATAATACCTTGCTATGAAGTGTACTCTATAACGAAACCAGTATCAATCAGATTATGGAGTTATCTTAACCACTGCATTATCTCTAATCCCTTCAGGCATGGCGGGTACAACGTTTTGATTCACCAAGGACCTATGATGCCAAGAAGTTCCAGCCCCACCCACACCCACCTACTGGTTGATGTAATCGAAGCTTGGGCCACCTGGTGGTCATCTGGTAGATGCCGTTAGCTCATAGAACATGGTCTCATAGGATATGGCCGAAGGATGAATGGGGGTATAAAACAAAATATCCCTCTCCCTCCTCCCTCTCTCTCTCTCTCTCTCTCTCTCTCTCTCCCACTCTCTCTATCTATCTTTCTCTCTCTATCTATCTTTCTCTCTCTCTCTTTCTCTTATAAAATCATGAGACTCATGAGAAAACAAAAGTGAGCTTCCTCCCTGTTCTCTCTTTTCTCTACTCTTCTGTCTGAATATCTATCTTTGTCTCATCTATACATGTCTTTATTCTCTTACACACACTGGCAAACCCTCACACACTCACAAAACATAGTAAGCTAAAAAAAAAAAGAATTTACTACTAAGTCAAAGTTAACTCTCTCTCTCTCTCTCTCTCTCTCTCTCTCACACACAACGCAACACAAGCGATATTACACTAAACTCAAGTAAAAGCTCCATTGAATATACATGCCCATGTAGTCCGAAACATCCAAGAGTATCCGGTCAAATGAATCTACGAAATCAGAATAACTGGACCCTCCACACGCACACACACACACACTCACTCACATAGATATCGAAAAAAATGTTCTGTCCATTAATCACTCCACAAAAACAACAATGCAGCACCACTTCAAATCAGCCCCCCACCCCACCCTCCTTTACAACAGCTGTAGTTTACCATTAAGCGAAGGGCGACGCCCATCATTTAGAACTCATTGAAAACACTTGGGACCAGCGCCATCATCACAAGAAACATGTATCCACTTTATGGCCTCCTTGACAACTTGTCATTTCTCAAAATCGCATTAAATACAACGAAATGGCCGCTAAGGATTTAAAAAATATGTAGCCGTGATCAACGACCCTCACGGTAAAACCACACACTTGCACCCATCCCACCCCGCACAAACACACACACACACACACACACACACATGCACACTCCTATCACCACATGTACACATGCCTCGTTCACAACGTGACATGTACACCGCGTGTGTGTTTCTTCTTTACACACCTATCTCTGACATATCAATAAATAGACGGAAAAATTAATAATTATTTTATTGTTTTGTTTTTAAAAAAACGACAACAATTGACCCATGTATACGTGTCCAGATGGACCGGACCACAATGTCTTGACGTATGTAGACATAGTGTTTGTAGTAATATCTCTGTAATGTTTCTTCCTGGTCTCACAACGTTGGTAGAAATTTGGACATGTCTAATTTTTTTAATAAAGATGGACAAGTATAGATAGATGTATGGACGGATGAATTGACTAAATAATATACAGACTGGCTGATTTATGTACAGATACAGACAGACGATATTGAAAACGTGTATGGACATGTTAGGAATTTAGTAATGTTGTTGTCAATATAATAACCATATTCGAAGTTCAAAACTGCAGTAAAACTGGAGCATCGAACTATCAAGCTCGGATCTTTATTTCTACATCATATTATCCTATGTTTCCCATTTCTAATGTAACACAGTAACCTAAAAAAAGTGTAACAATCAACAAAACATGCAACTTCTTTTGTTGTTGTTTTTT
>JAGDYQ010000298.1:786934-807256 GCA_021962125.1 Bulinus truncatus | reverse complement strand
CTCGGCTGTCGCTTAGTATTGCATATCTATAAGACACGGCCCTGGATACAGATGGGACTAAATAATAACATCTTAGGACACAGCCCTCGATACAGATAAAACTAAATAATAACATCATAGGACACAGCCCTTGATATAGATAGGACTAAATAATAACATCATAGGACACAGCCCTGGATACAGATGGGACTAAATAATAACATCTTAGGACACAGCTCTTGATACAGATGGGACTAAATAATAACATCTTAGGACACAGCTCTTTTGGATACAGATAGGACTAAATAATAGACATCTGTAACATAAGCCCTTGATATCGCATAGGACTAAATAATAACATCATGCAGGACTACAGCTCTTGATACCAGATAGTAGACGTAAATAATAACATCACTAGGACACATGCCCTTTCATACAGATAGAGACTAAGTAATAACATCAGTAGTGACACATGCCCTTGATACAGATAGGGCTAAATAATAACATCATGGCAGGACACAGCCCTTGATACAGATAGGACTAAATAATAACATCATAGGACATGTCCTTACACTGCGGACGGACAACCACCGGGTGAGTCCAAACGGCCACCCTGTGCCACCAGGTTCATGACCTCTTCATTCGAGCAGCCAGGGTAGGGCATGTGACCCAGGGAGAAAACCTCCCACATCAGGATTCCGAACGACCTGGAGGATTAAAAAAATAAAATGAGACAACCCGCTCAATGAATAAATAAATCAGCCACGAGGTCATGTGACACACAAACTGCAAGATTTACACAAATACAAAAAATAAACAAAAAAAAAAACGTTTTACCAAACATCGGTTTTTGAAGAGAAGACACCATCGAGAAACGCTTCTGGAGGCATCCACTTTACTGGAAGTAATGCTTTGCCAGATTTTTTATAATAGTCAGACCTGTGGAAGAATAAACACACTGTAGGCTAACAGCACATTAATACAGTTGGTTTGTTTCAGCACAAAAGTCTACAAAGAAACCTCTCAAGAATAGTAGCTTAGGAACGGTACTGCAGTGTTGTGCGGCTAGACCGGGGGGCCGAACTAGGAAGTGGCGCCGAATGAGCTCTGGTAAATGTTTGTTCACTATTCAGATTGCGAGGAGACTGCCATCGCACAGGGCGCAATAATAGCTAGCTACGGCCCTGTGGAAGAATATTTAACCTTAACAACAAAATAAACACACACACATACACAAGCACACACACACTCTCTCTCTCTCTCTCACACACACAGAGTTAGAGACCCCAGTTGCCAAATAAAAAAATGGACCCCTAAAGGGACTGATATCAAATAGAGTGTACATTTCGTACAAATCGGGATGGGAGATTTCTGCGACCCCCTCCGAAGTCCGTGTGCCCTAGTGTGTGATGACCGCCGTTAAATAAGTCTCTGATCTTGTACCTACATGGACCATCTATTGTAAATTACAACGTGCGAATCAACATCTATAGCATGTTAACGTTAGATTTATGAATAGCTATTTATAATAATTACCTATAAATATCCCTGGCCATTCCAAAGTCGGCAATTTTAGCCATCCTGTTTGGTCCTTTAGTTGTCAGTAAACAATTTCTTGCAGCGATGTCTCTGTGAGTGTAGAAAAAAAAAGAAAAAAAACTGAACTAAAAATATACAAGAAATGAAATGTTATGTTGGTAAACTAGCTTTTAGACAAGAACTGAAATGTTATTTTGGTAAACTAGCTTTTAGACAAGAACTGAAATGTTATTTTGGTAAACTAGCTTTTAAATAAAACCTGAAATGTTATTTTGGTAAACTAGCTTTTAAATAAAACCTGAAATGTTATATTGGTACTCCTGCAAAACTAGGTGTTTGTGTGTGTGTGTGTGTGTGCCCTAACCTGTGTATGAAATGCTTCTCCTCCAAATGCTGGCAGCCCCTGGCCACGTCTAGGGATAAACGGAGCAGGTCTAGGACCGTCAATTGTGAGGGTTGTTCCTGTACACAGTGTAAAAATTTTACAGAATCATTTGGTATGTAGTTTTAAGAATCTCATGATCTCTGCCATGATTATTGCTATACACAGATGATGAACTGAACTGTACAACAGCTGCTTGATACAAGAAATATAAGCTAACTCAAACAAATGGGGATGAAATGAACTTAGAACTACAAGTTGTGTGGATATTAAATTTTTAGCCATGGTTATTATTTTTTCCCACTGAGATGGACTGTGTACAGAGGCGGATTTAGGTCGGTTGTGGCCCCAGGCGCAAAAGAAAAAAAATCTTTTAAAATAGAGACAGTAAAATATACATCAGTGAAGTTTTTTTTTTTTCCAAAGGTGGGGCCCAGGCCGCGCGTCCTGAGCACCTGGTCACAAATCCGCCCCTGAAGCCTGTACAGCTTACATAATTGTGTAATGCTCTCCACTCACACACATGTATTTATAAAATTACCCATTTAGGTCTAGCCTGTAGCAGAAAGCTTTTCAGATTCCCACCTTCCAGTAGCTCCAGAACAAGGTAGTGTGGCCGTTCGTTGAAACAGACGCCAATAAACTTTACGATGTTTGGATGGTTGAATTTACTGCAGACGGAATGAAACCAAACGCAATTAAAGATTGACAGGGATGGGTTCCTTTTAGATTCGGTTTACATTAGTTTTATACGATCTATTATTTTATTATCATTATTAAGTATTTCATAGCAATACTGCTATCAATCAATGTCTTAGAATAGGATGATTGGACTGGTTTTATGTAAGGTAAAATTTCATAGAAATTCTATCTGTCTGTGCTCGGGTGTTGTGATGAATTGGAGAAAGACTAAGTGGTCGGGTAGGGTTTAAAAATATGTCAGAGTTGTTTTTGATTGTTCATAGGTAGAAAAACTTAACATTAACATTCTACCATTACCTCATTTGTTGTTTTATACAAACAAACAAACAAGATAAGGATATTTAAGTTAGTCACAATTTCAACTGTATGGTAACTAACTGTATGATGTGTTTTTTTTTTACATATGCGTGTCTTTGTTTACACATGAATGTTTTTGTATAATGTGTTTTTACATATGTATGTCCTCTGTATAATACATGTTTACGCATCTAAGTTTAATGCTCATTTTTTTTGACGTACGAATGTATCTGTATAATACTTGCATGCATATGTAAGCATGTCTGTGTATAATTTTTTTTGACGTATGAATGTCTGTGTATAATACTTGCATGCATATGTAAGCATGTCTCTGTATAATTTTTTTTGACGAATGAATGTCTGTGTATAATTTTTTTTGACGTATGAATGTCTGTGTATAATACTTGCATGCACATGTAAGCATGTCTCTGTATAATTTTTTTTGACGAATGAATGTCTGTGTATAGTTTTTTTGACGTATGAATGTCTGTGTATTATACTTGCATGCATATGTAAGTATGTCTCTTTATAATTTTTTTTTTGACGTATGAATGTATCTGTATAATGCTTGCATGCATATGTAAGCATGTCTCTGTATAATTTTCTTTGACGTACGAATGTATCTGTATAATGCTTGCATGACAATTAAGCATGTCTCTGTATAATTTTTTTTGACGTATTTTTGGACCTCCTCCTCCCCTTTCAGGGCCCATAACTCCAGCTACCCACATAATTCTACTCACCTTAGAATGACCGCCTCCATCAAGAAGTCCATCTCCGTCTGCTCATTAACAGCCTGGGGTAACGTCTTCACCGCCACGGCCAGATCACCGTCCACCATCGGGACGTTGGACAGCAGGCCGTAGTAGACCTCACCGAATGCCCCCTGGCCCAGCTCACTACAGGATACAGACAGACAGACATAATGTTATGGTGAACAGTGGATCAAATACCTACACATTATAGGGAATTTAGATGATGCGTCATAGCAATGAATGAAACACGTTAAGACAAAATTGGACACCTCGGGGAATTTTCCCAGGTCATGGTGAAAGTTGGTCAAGGTCAGCCAAGTCCACTCAGCTTTAAATGGGTACGTGGCTTAAGTTGGGGAAGTAAAGGGTGGCTGGGGGGGGGGTAGGGTTTGCTAACCACACAATATGTCGTGATTACAGATGCAGATGATTTCTAAAAAAACTGTCAAAACTGTTACCGTAGCAACATATACTGTTACCGTAGCAACATATACTGTTACCGTAGCAACATATACTGTTACCGTAGCAACATATACCGTTACCATAGCAACATATACCGTTACCGTAACAACATATACCGTTACCGTAGCAACATATACCGTTACCGTAACAACATATACCGTTACCGTAGCAACATATACCGTTACCATAGCAACATATACCGTTACCGTAGCAACATATACCGTTACCGTAGCAACATATTCCGCCACCGTAGCAACATATACCGTTACCATTGCAACATATACTGTTACCAATACAACATCCACCGTGATGATAGCAACAAACTTGCCTGGTCAGTTTCAGGTATTTTCTCGGGATCTCCTTCAACCCCTGGTCCGAGTTGTTCAGGTCAATCCGGTCATAGTTCGGGTTGGTGTGCATCACTGCCGGCGGCCTCTGGATCTGGGACAGCGTGTGGCCGGCGATGTTGACCGGCGTGTTGTAAAAGTGGACACAAGGGCAGAAGAAAGAGGCAATCTTCTTAATACTGGTCGGGTGTCTCGCCTTCACCGCCTGCCGTCTTAAGTCTAATTATTTTTTTTTTTTGAAAGGCAAAGAGAAACACAAATTCTTTTATTTTAATCGTATTTTAAACTGCTAAGGACACGTTTACTCAGTGTACTGTAAACAAAATACCAAATATAGGACAAACATAGGACAAACATTGGACAAACATTGGAACAAGATTGGATAAACATTGGACTAACATAGGACCAAAATTGGACCAAGATTGGACAAACATTAAACCAACATAGAACCAACATTGGACCACACCGCATTTAATATTGGTCTGATAACGAGTTATAAAAACTTACGTAAATCTTATACATGAATAAAGAAATAAATATATAAATTTGTATTTGTAGTAAAAAAAACAACAACAACTTATATACAATTATTCTGTAGACTCAATTATAAGGCCGGATATGACGGAAGAACACTTCGGATACTGCTAACGCTTTATAGAACTAGGACAATATAAACAATCATTATTTATAATTTTATAAATAAAAAGCGTTCTTCACGGGTAGTTATTTTTAATCAAGACCAAATAGTACAAAGGGCAGATAATTGAGAGCTGGATTGCTAAAGAGTCTTTTATACAGTACTTTTTTTATGGCAGAACTCATAGGAACGGTGTTCCGGCACCTTTTCCCCGTACACCTTTGTTTACTGCACTATTTTCATTGTTATTTCTTTATGACACGACGGCGTTCCGTTACCTAAATATAATATATATAAAAGCGATTTGGGGTCTGCGTTAAATCGAACGTAAATAATTAATACAACAGTATTTCAGTTTAAAATACAATCATGAAAAAATCGGATCTGCCCGAAACTAAAAAAAATAACCTAGCCTACCGATCAAGCCTAACTCTATGCAAAGGTTTTGCAGGGTACAGCTAGTCTTAATAATATAAAAGCGATTTGGGTTCTGCGTTAAATCGAAAGTAAAGAATTACAGTATTCCAGTTTAAAATACAATCATGAGAAAATCGGATCTGCCAGAAACTAAAAAATAACCTAGCCTACCGATCAAGCCTAAGGGAATATAATTCTATGCAAAGATTTTGCAGGGTACATTTAGTATGTAAATAATATGTATGATCCCATAATACTCCCACACACGCATATCAAACATAAGTTTACAAGATTAAGTCACGTTTCCAGAGTTATCAAAGAGTTGGCAGTCCGTCTGTAACTCACTTGGACCAAGAACGTATTAATTAAATGAACTTAATGTACTTCTGATTTGATATACAAATTAAATGTCTTAACAGTGGGCTAGATGTTGGAGTAGGTGAGTGTAACTATGAAGATAAATGTTTTAAGTTGGTTAAAGAAGTCTAATAATAATTTTATTTACTTTTAACAGTCTGGTAAATAGCTGTGTGTATTTTAAGATATAGACGTAGGTCAGAGGTCATATATAATTACATTTTAGTTTTTGTTTTTTGTACTGTTACTGGACTAAATCAAGAAGAGTTACAAGAATAAAAAATAAATAAAAATAAGATAAAAACTACACAATACATCAAAGACTGTGTCAAGGATTCTGTCAATCATCGTGTACAGGGTCGTTTTTTGCCCTGTAGGGGCCCGAGGCAGAGAGACTTTCATGGATATATGAAGGTTTGATAACATCTGGTTTGATTGAAATATGTTTAAAAAAGAGGCCCCCATGTAGTGAGGGGGCCTGGGCTAGTTTGTCTTTCCATAAGGACGGCTCTGATAATAACCATGATTGTGTTAATTACCATGATTGTGCTAAATACCATGACTGTGTTAATTACCATGATTGTGTTAAATACCGTGATTGTTTTAATTAACATGATTGTGTTAAATACATTGATTGTTTTAATTACCATGATGGTGTCAATGTCCATGATTGTGTACTTCGACAATGACCCTCTTGCTAAAAGATGGACCAATGCGGATAAACTGCCAGACCCAGTTAAATATGTAAACCAATTGGGAGGGGGGGTCACTCATGTCCAGATCACTGATGTCCAGGTCACTAATGTCCAGGTCACTAATGTCCAGGTCACTAATGTCCAGGTCACTAATGTCCAGTCACTAATGTCCAGGTCACTCATGTCCAGGTCACTAATGTCCAGGTCACTCATGTCCAGGTCACTAATGTCCAGGTCACTCATGTCCAGTCACTAAGGTCTTGTCACTAATGTCCAGGTCACTAATGTCCAGGTCACTCATGTCCAGGTCACTCATGTCCAGTCACTAATGTCCAGGTCACTAATGTCCAGTCACTAATGTCCAGGTCACTCATGTCCAGTCACTAATGTCCAGTCACTAATGTCCAGGTCACTTATGTCCAGGTCACTCATGTCCAGTCACTAATGTCCAGTCACTAATGCCCAGTCACTAATGTCCAGGTCACTAATGTCCAGTCACTAATGTCCAGGTCACTAATGTCCAGTCACTAATGTCCAGGTCACTCATGTCCAGTCACTCATGTCCAGGTCACTCATGTCCAGGTCACTCATGTCCAGTCACTAATGTCCAGGTCACTAATGTCCAGGTCACTAATGTCCAGTCACTAATGTCCAGGTCACTCATGTCCAGTCACTAATGTCCAGGTCACTAATGTCCAGGTCACTCATGTCCAGTCACTAATGTCCAGGTCACTAATGTCCAGGTCACTCATGTCAAGTCACTCATGTCCAGGTCACTCATGTTAGATCTAATACTTACAGAGTCCAACACAGCACAAGCTGAGTAAAACCGTGATCACTCCACTGATGATGATCATGAGCATGAAGTTTGTGGTCAAGTCCAGGCTGTCCTTCTTAATGTCTGTAATGATAGAGGAAATAATTTATTGACATGTACTGAAGGTAATGGAACAGTATTTTTACTAGAGATAAACGCCAAAAACAAGCGATACTAATGTAGAATCAGTTCAGTCAGGGATAAGAGGCGAAAAAACACTGTACACTGTATTGACAGTACTGTGAATACATATTTATTAAAGATGGGAAACTTTCTGATGCGGATTTTACGGCGTGCTAATGGGGCATGCTCCTTGGGCCCGAACATCAACAGGGCCCCCACAAAATCTAATGCTCACACTTGTCACTTTATTCTTCTTGTCTCCTTATTTTTAAAAGGACCCACTATTTTCTTTCTCCAACTGGGGCCCCATTTTATTTTCATCCGCTTCGCATTAAATTAGAGAACATATTCAAAAGTGAATTACCAGATCTAATGACAAAACCACGCACAGAAAGTGAAACTAAACTAAAAGCTTATAGAATCAAACCCATTCTTTAATTTATTTCATGTCTAATTAATAATTTTAAACTTAAGATTTTTTTAGCCTGTGTATAGCTACGACGCAGAACCGACAACGGTCAGTTTTTACCTTGACAACCTTTTGTTGATGTCCTGTTGCTAGGACACAGACACGTGGGCTGGTAGACATCTTCGTTCTCCAGCCACATGCAGTGGTAAGGGCAGTGGCAGCTGTCCACAAACACCTCGACCAGACCTGCATCTGAATGGTGACCTGGGGGACAAAACAGACCAGAGGTAAACATATTGGTGGCAGCAAACCAGCAGGTTCCCAGCTTATGCTGAGTGTGTCTCTCACCTGCCGAACAATCGATATACTGGCCTACCAATGTGTGTGGGCTTTTACAAATAGTAAAATGAGTACTTTAAAAAAAGAAAGACGTGAACCAGTTTAACAAGATTTAATATAAACAAATAAAAAAAGAAAAAAAAAACAAATGGTAAAATGGTTGTCGAATTAGTCTCTGTAACAACCACACTTAGTGCCACTTTGAGTCACGGTTGATATTTGAGCTATTTCAGGAGCAGAGAAAGTGTTTGTGTCACCTGTTGTGATATCGAACCGTCTGAAGAATCTACACAAACTCACCTGTAGTGATATCCAACCGTCTGAAGAATCTACACAAACTCACCTGTAGTAATATCAAACCGTCTGAAGAATCTACACAAACTCACCTATAGTGATATCAAACCGTCTGAAGAATCTACACAAACTCACCTGTAGTGATATCCAACCGTCTGAAGAATCTACACAAACTCACCTGTAGTGATATCGAACCGTCTGAAGAATCTACACAAACTCACCTATAGTGATATCAAACCGTCTGAAGAATCTACACAAACTCACCTGTAGTGATATCGAACCGTCTGAAGAATCTACACAAACTCACCTGTAGTGATATCGAACCGTCTGAAGAATCTACACAAACTCACCTGTTGTGATATCGAACCGTCTGAAGAATCTACACAAACTCACCTGTAGTGATATCAAACCGTCTGAAGAATCTACACAAACTCACCTGTAGTGATATCGAACCGTCTGAAGAATCTACACAAACTCACCTGTTGTGATATCGAACCGTCTGAAGAATCTACACAAACTCACCTATAGTGATATCAAACCGTCTGAAGAATCTACACAAACTCACCTGTAGTGATATCGAACCGTCTGAAGAATCTACACAAACTCACCTGTAGTGATATCGAACCGTCTGAAGAATCTACACAAACTCACCTGTTGTGATATCGAACCGTCTGAAGAATCTACACAAACTCACCTGTTGTGATATCGAACCGTCTGAAGAATCTACACAAACTCACCTGTTGTGATATCGAACCGTCTGAAGAATCTACACAAACTCACCTGTAGTGATATCAAACCGTCTGAAGAATCTACACAAACTCACCTGTTGTGATATCGAACCGTCTGAAGAATCTACACAAACTCACCTGTTGTGATATCGAACCGTCTGAAGAATCTACACAAACTCACCTGTTGTGATATTGAACCGTCTGAAGAATCTACACAAACTCACCTGTTGTGATATCGAACCGTCTGAAGAATCTACACAAACTCACCTGTAGTAATATCAAACCGTCTGAAGAATCTACACAAACTCACCTATAGTGATATCAAACCGTCTGAAGAATCTACACAAACTCACCTGTAGTGATATCCAACCGTCTGAAGAATCTACACAAACTCACCTGTAGTGATATCCAACCGTCTGAAGAATCTACACAAACTCACCTATAGTGATATCAAACCGTCTGAAGAATCTACACAAACTCACCTGTAGTGATATCGAACCGTCTGAAGAATCTACACAAACTCACCTGTTGTGATATCGAACCGTCTGAAGAATCTACACAAACTCACCTGTTGTGATATCGAACCGTCTGAAGAATCTACACAAACTCACCTGTAGTGATATCAAACCGTCTGAAGAATCTACACAAACTCACCTGTAGTGATATCGAACTGTCTGAAGAATCTACACAAACTCACCTGTAGTGATATCGAACCGTCTGAAGAATCTACACAAACTCACCTATAGTGATATCGAACCGTCTGAAGAATCTACACAAACTCACCTGTAGTGATATCGAACCGTCTGAAGAATCTACACAAACTCACCTGTAGTGATATCGAACCGTCTGAAGAATCTACACAAACTCACCTGTTGTGATATCGAACCGTCTGAAGAATCTACACAAACTCACCTGTTGTGATATCGAACCGTCTGAAGAATCTACACAAACTCACCTGTTGTGATATCAAACCGTCTGAAGAATCTACACAAACTCACCTGTTGTGATATCGAACCGTCTGAAGAATCTACACAAACTCACCTGTTGTGATATCGAACCGTCTGAAGAATCTACACAAACTCACCTGTTGTGATATCGAACCGTCTGAAGAATCTACACAAACTCACCTGTTGTGATATTGAACCGTCTGAAGAATCTACACAAACTCACCTATAGTGATATCGAACCGTCTGAAGAATCTACACAAACTCACCTGTAGTGATATCAAACCAGCCAGCTGAAGAGTGGATGAAAGATTTGCCAGACAATGATGCACCAGCTGAGAAAAAAACACAATAGCAATGACACATTGATTACATTTGGTACAACAGCAATGACACAATGATTACATTTGGTACAACATCAAAGACACAATGATTACATTTGGTACAACATCAATGACACAATGATTACATTTGGTACAACATCAATGACACAATGATTACATTTGGTACAGCATCAATGACACAATGATTACATTTGGTACAACATCAATGACACAATGATTACATTTGGTACACCATCAATGACAGGATGATTACATTTGGTACAACATCAATGACACAATGATTACATTTGGTACAACATCAATGACGCAATGATTACATTTAGTACAACATCAATGACACGATGATTACATTTGGTACAACATCAATGACACAATGATTACATTTGGGACAACATCAATGACACAATGATTACATTTGGTTTTATTTGTTAGCAGGGGAAACTAATTGAGATCGGTTTCGGTAACTGAAAATATCGGGTATCGGAATTGGAAACGAAATCGGATGATTTTCATCTTTTTTTGCTCTTTTAATGAATCATTTGAGTTTCTTACTATTACACAGACTTTCCATCTTGTGCCGTTAGGTTTATGTATCGATAACAGGATCGGAAGTTTAAAGAAATATCGCGAGTCGTATCGAAATGGTCATACGTCTTTATTTTCATAAAGAAAGATCCCGAAAATGTATGAAAAATATCGATATTATAGTAAATATGTAGCGACTAATCAAAAATTTACGTATAACTTACAATATAGCCAGTTATCCAGATCTATCAGTTTATAACATAAAAAAAATTAAATAAATCTAGATCTAGATAAAAAATATCTAGCTAAGTATACTAAGTATGTGCATGAATGTAGGGCCATCATTTACCGTGTATTAATTTAAAAAAAAATGGCCATCACATAGCCAATATACCTCGACTCCAGACTACATATGTCACGTGACATCTATTTAAAACTACAGAACATAAAGACTTCATTTAGAAACTTATAGGATTTTTATGACACTTACAATAGCTAGTAAAAAAAAAACAACTTCACGTCGTCTGTTTACATATTGTCCTATCCCTAGTTATCACACCCTGATAAGTTATTTGTATTCTTTCCCCCTTTGGTTCTTGTGGATGTGATCTGTTGTTTCATTACAGGGTTGTTAGTATCGAAGTATCGGTATCGGCCAATACAGTATCGGCGATCTTTTTTAGTATTGGTTGGTGTATTGCTGATCCTTTTTGTATAAAGTATTGATTTGTGTATCGCCGATACATTTTAAACGAACAATTTTCGATACTCGATACCAATACTTTTCTATTGGCAATATTAGCCATTTGCAGAAAAACAATACTGATTTTAATACATTGTTTTAAGAGTAATCTTCATAAATTCAATCACTACTGGTAATCATAGCCATCAGCTCGACCACTATTAACACCACCCACCTCCCCACCAATACAACTTGGATCACAAGGCTGAAGTTGTACAAACATTAAAGCGTGCCTGCAGTGCACTGAGTGCAGTTCCAACTCAACTTACTCGTCAGGGCGGTGCAGCATTAATACAGTCAACAAAACAGATATCTAAATCAACAGATTTTTTTTGTTTTACTGCACGGCAGCATAACCAGGACGAATTGCTTAATAGTAACAGTTCTGCTATAGTAGACAGATATCTTGAAGATACCTCATCAGAAATGCTGTCATTAGCAAAATAAAATTGCACTCATTATATTTTAAATAAAAATATTTTGTTGTTCTCAAAAGTATTGGTATTGTATTTGTATCGATTTTGGCAATACATTTTTACTTAAGTATTTGTATTGGTATTGGCGATACTATTTTCATGAAGTATTGGTATCGGTATTGACGATACAATTTAAGAGTATTGTTAACACCCCTGTGTTTCAATAAGGTCAAGTATGTTTTTGTGACGGGACAGTCCGGTAGAGCGTGCTAGTGATTGGTCAAGGATCACAGGACACGTGGGCGGTCAGTCCGAAAACGGTAGTCACACAGGACAGTAAGTACGAGGAGTCCAGGGGGGGGGGTCAGTCTGAGGTCGTAGTCTCACAGTGCAGTCTCATGAGGTAGTCATAACAAGAGTCTCACAGAAGATGAGCTGAGATAATTTTGTTTTTTTGTGTGAGTGTAGAAAGGGGTGTGCCATTGATGTTATGTTGAGATGGGGGGGGGGGGGCTCGTCGTATTACTGTTTGATGACTATTTCATTGCGCACTTCATGTATTTAAGTTAATTAGCGATGTTCATAATGACTTAGTCTTGTGTTATGGTTCTGAAATTTGGAACGGGACTCCACACACACGGTACACTAGTATAACACGCGAGTCGAGTACGAGTAAAACTCACCAACTGTTGGGCCCCCGAGGCCTCGATCTCCACAGGTGCCACCTCCCAGGCCGAACCCACCGCTGGGCATCCAGTATTCGTGACCGTCGTCGTCCATCTGGTGACACGGGGGGTGGCCGTCCAGGGACCTGTTCAGTAGCAGCTCGGTGTCCCAGGCGGTCATGGTAACAGGGTCTCCATCTGATGTGAGACTCAACTTATTAACAGGGAACTTTATTAACAGGGAACTTTATTAACAGGGAACTTTATTAACATGGAACTTTATTAACAGGGAACTTTATTAACAGGGAACTTTATTAACAGGGAACTTTATTAACAGGGAACTTTATTAACAAGGAACTTTATTAACAGGGAACTTTATTAACAGGGACCTTTATTAACAGGGAACTTTATATTCGTGTAGATAGAGGGGAGTTAATTGGGTTTCCATCTGATGTGAGACACAACTTATTAACAGGGAATAAACAATGGCGACGGATGGGGGGTGGACTCTGGAAATGCCGCCCCCACATTCCAGTGTTAAAAAGTGTTAAACAAAGAAGAGAAAGTCACTCTATGGCGGCCAATTAAATGTGCCTCTCCCGGGCGGAGAGCTTTTGTAGCCCGAAATGTAACGTTTGTAATCGACAAGGTTAAAGAAACAAAAAAAAATCAGTGACGAACCTGCCTGTGACATTTCTCCCTCTGCCACGTATTCTGTGATCCTCTGCCCCTTCCCCCCACCAGCGACAATCAGTGCCAGGGGTCTGCTGTCGTTCAACATCTGCCAAGAGTGATATGAGGACCGACTACATTACATAAAACACAAAGCCAATGAAGGCTGCAATCAGATCACACCACAGTCTACAGCCCAGGTCTTTCAAGATAAACTTTTTTTCCCAAACATTTTAAAACTTTGTATAAATACAGTCATAGACACACAATAGCAGCAGCAACAACAACAACAACAACAATAACAACAATAACAACAATAACAACAATAACAACAATAACAACAATAACAACAATAACAACAATAACAACAATAACAACAATAACAACAATAACAACAATAACAACAATAACAACAACAACAACAACAATATTCCACGGTAAGACTTGAACCCCCTTCAGTTATACCTTGAACACAATGGTGGCTCCTCCACCACCAGCCCCGCCCCTGTGCCAGCCGTTAGCTGAACTCACTGTACAGTATGGAGGAAGCCGAGTGTCGACATCCACGGAAACCTGGACGGCAATAAAATAAGAGTCAGACAAATTATTGTTGAAAGTTTGACAATATACAACTATTTAGCGTTTTAAAAACTAGGAGCAGACAATACACAACTATTTAGCGTTTTAAAAACTAGGAGCAGACAATACACAACTATTTAGCGTTTTAAAAACTAGGAGCAGACAATACACAACTATTTAGCGTTTTTAAAACTAGGAGCAGACAATATACAACTATTTAGCGTTTTAAAAACTAGGAGCAGACAATACACAACTATTTAGCGTTTTAAAAACTAGGAGCAGACAATACACAACTATTTAGCGTTTTAAAAACTAGGAGCATACAATACACAACTATTTAGCGATTTAAAAACTAGGAGCAGACAATACACAACTATTTAGCGTTTTTAAAACTAGGAGCAGACAATACACAACTATTTAGCGATTTAAAAACTAGGAGCAGACAATACACAACTATTTAGCGATTTAAAAACTAGGAGCAGACAAGATACAACTATTTAGCGTTTTAAAAACTAGGAGCAGACAATATACAACTATTTAGCGTTTTAAAAACTAGGAGCAGACAATATACAACTATTTACCGTTTTAAAAACTAGGTGCGTGAAATTTATTCTTGTCACGATTTCATGTTTTTTTTTGTCGTATGTACGGGGTGCTCACATAGTTCATTGGTGCCCCGCTCCTACCCTTAGGGTCATTTACAGGATAACTATTTGAATGTAAGAATGGGGGTTGGGGGTGTTTATCTTAGATCCTATATAGACAACTAATTGGACGGTTATCGATGAGGCGGGATAGACATATTGCACTTTCACCTTTAACCTAAAAAAGAAAAATTCCCCCCCCCCCCCCAGGATCACATCTACTTTGCTGCCGATCTGGGTGGGTGTTATCACCACTTTGGTACTTTTTGGTTCAGATATTATTGGGTGTCATTTTTAAATTACGCCCCGTGCGCCACAATCGATGTTTACGCCACTGGATTTACGGACATTATGCGCTCCCTATGTTAAAAGTTTAATAATTTTTAATATAGAGAGAGAGGGGGAGGAGAGAGAGAGGAGGGGGGAGAGAGAGAGGGGGGAGTGTGTGTGTGTGAGAGAGAGATAGAGAGAGATAGTGAGAGAGAGAGAGGGAGAGAGAGGGGGAGAGTGTGTGTGAGAGAGATAGAGAGAGAGATAGTGAGAGAGATAGACAGAGAAAGAGCGAGAGAGAGAGAAAACAAAGGCTAACGTTCGAGTACAAACGATCACGTACAGTATAAACGAAGGCCAGGCAGTACAGCAAGTGACCATCAAGGTGGAGCTAGTGACCGTTTCGACTGCCGGGATCAAAACAAAAATTGAGACCTCATTTTAAACCATCATTTAAATAAACTTGTTGCTAATAGGGTAGTAAACATGATGGAACACAACACCATGTCCCACTTCAGAGACATTCTCCAGCAAAGGGAAGCGACACATTTCCCATGATAGTTTTCAGTCCACCTACAAGGGAATAGCAAAACTTCTGAAACTTATGACTCTGAATAGTGAAATGATTTGCCAGGATCATTTTTTTTGTTTTAAAGGTCTACTAAATCTTTTTATATTTTACATTTAATCTTTTCTTTTCTCTTTAACCTCAAACATGAAGCACAAAAATAATTTGCGTTTTGTCAGGTAAACAACCGGATGTTGATAGAAAAGAATGGAAGCTAATAGAAAAGAATGTAACTTAATACATGAGAATGGAAGTTAATACAAAAGAGCGATTCTCATCTTGAGTTGGATTGTCTTCATTTCATTGACTTCAATGTTTCGGGTAACGAACGTTTTGAATCCAAGTTCTAGAACGAATTTAGTCCGTAACCAGAGATTCCACTGTATTAGGACTTACCGGACATGCGTCATCTCCTTGTTGCCCCACGGCGAAAAATATGGACTCTCCCTTCTCGAAGTACAGTTTCGTCTCAACGAGAGTTCCAAGTGTGTCTTTGTGTTGCTTCTGATCGTCGACTGCCAACCCTCCTCGTGATCCGAACACTTCAAACCTGCAATGTACAATCCCGCCTACTGTAGTTATATGTACACTTGGGTGTACTGTAATTAAACACAACAACTACAACAACACAAACATACCACACATACACGCACCACACACACACACACACAAACACACACTACCCACAAACGCACCACACACACGCACCACACACACACACACATGCACACATACTTATAGCAGGGTTAATTGTACAAATATCTATGTATATGCGCACCAAACAAAGGCCAGTCATGGCTGAGACCTCACTGTGTTTGTATGTGTGTATAGAATGAATGACGCATCACGAGACATATTGACATCACATTCACATGCTTTCCTACCCTTTGAAATCAACAGTTCAGTCATTTAGCATACCAAAGAAACACAGCCATGTAGCGTGAAAATTCTACAGCATGGGCTAGATGTAGCGTGAAAATTCTACAGCAGGGGCCAGGCATTCTACAGCAGGGGCCAGGTCAATAGTGGGGGGGAGGGGCAGGAAATAAATGTTACTAAGTAGAGCAAACAAGCAGAGGGGGCCAGACAAAACGCAGGGGGGGGGCTGCCCGCACGCTACCGGCCTGAAGAAACATAATGCGAAATGTCGAAATGAATCGGAGGATTCCGTCGGGAGACTAAAGACCACACCTTGTGTCGAAACAATGCTAATTAATTTTTGCATGCATTTCTATTACCTGTACATGGATGATTTCGGAACTGTCCAGATCTGAGCCCCGGCAAAGTTACCATCCTCCGATACACGGACTGAACTTTGTAGGTCATAATGGTGGTCACACATCTCCTGTGTCGGGCCCTGTCTGCCCATCTGACCACAGGTACTCAGAGATAAAACTGGACAGTACAAAGAACACAGTATATGCTTTGATATTAGTTATACACAGTGAAGACAATTGAAACATTAAGTTTTTTTTTATAATATCACAGTCAAAGTTTAAAAAAAAAAATATCATAGAAGTGAAATAAATAGCGCCAAACTTTATAAGAAACCTATAAGAAACATATAAATATATATTGAAACCTATACAAATAATCACACAGGGCGCATAACATAATAAATCAGTCCCAAATTTTACGCAAGATTTTAATTACGTGCAATTTGTGCAGTGGTGTTGCCAACTAAAAAAAAAGTCTTAGGGACAGCCAACAGTTCTTGATTATTAAAAAAATGGTTTCAACATGCCATACAGCCCGAGTTATTTCATAATCGTGTAATTTACCGTTTTGGTGGTCAGAATTGTCCACCCAGATCATACAATTTAGCGCCACTATGTTTATATAAATGTTTATATTTTCCCAACTCTCACCCACGACTCGATAACAAAAAAAATAACAATAAAAAATATACGCAGCCCACAAAACTATAACAGGGGAGGGGGCCCTGAGTCTTACTTGTGTGCCGGGGCCCTTACGCCAAATGGCTGACAAAAAATGAGATTATAAATGGCCCTAACAAGGCACACTAATAAACAAAATGTGGAGAAATGAAATGAGTGTTAGAGTACGGTATTTGAATATATACACAAGTTTATACCAATTTATGCATGTCTTACCTGTGTGAGTAATGTCTTACTTGTGTGAATAGTGTCTTACCTGTGTGGATAATGTCTTACCTGTGTTAATAACTGTGTGGATAATGTCCTACCTGTGTTAATAACTGTGTGGATAATGTCCTACCTGTGTTAATAGCTGTGTGGATAATGTCTTACCTGTGTTAATAACTGTGTGGATAATGTCCTACCTGTGTTAATAACTGTGTGGATAATGTCCTACCTGTGTTAATAACTGTGTGGATAATGTCTTACCTGTGTTAATAACTGTGTGGATAATGTCTTACCTGTGTTAATAACTGTGTGGATAATGTCTTACATGTGTTAATAACTGTGTGGATAATGTCTCACCTGTGTTAATAACTGTGTGGATAATGTCTTACCTGTGTTAATAAATGTGTGGATAATGTCTTACCTGTGTTAATAACTGTGTGGATAATGTCTTATTTGTGTGAATAATGTCTTACCTGTGTGGATAATGTCTTACCTGTGTTAATAACTGTGTGGATAATGTCTTACCTCTGTTGATAGCTGTGTGGATAATGTCTTACCTGTGTTAATAACTGTGTGGATAATGTCTTACCTGTGTTAATAACTGTGTGGATAATGTCTTATTTGTGTAAATAGTGTCTTACCTGTGTGGATAATGTCTTACTTGTGTTAATAACTGTGTGGATAATGTCTTACCTGTGTTAATAACTGTGTGGATAATGTCTTACCTCTGTTAATAGCTGTGTGGATAATGTCTTACCTGTGTTAATAACTGTGTGGATAATGTCTTACCTGTGTTAATAACTGTGTGGATAATGTCTTATTTGTGTGAATAGTGTCTTACCTGTGTGGATAATGTCTTACCTGTGTTAATAACTGTGTGAATAGTGTCTTACCTGTGTGGATAATGTCTTACTTGTGTTAGTAACTGTGTGGATAATGTCTTACCTGTATTAATAACTGTGTGGGTAATGTCTTACCTGTGTTAATAACTGTGTGGATAATGTCTTACCTGTGTTAATAACTGTGTGGATAATGTCTTACTTGTATTAATAACCGTGTGAACAGTGTCTTACCTGTGTGAAAACATTCTGGGCTCATCGTCAGCTGGTGAAATGCCACCTGTCCGTAGGTATCGGCATTGGTGAAGTATGTCTTAAACTGCAGCATGAAACTGAAACATTGCAGACGGCATGTGGATTACAACAGGTAGGCGACACACACACACAGATATGTTACAATTTAATATTTAATAGCGTACAACTAACTACCTAACATCGTTTACCTGCAGCGACGTTTGACACTTAAATATGTGGAAGGGGGGACTCAAGATAGACTTGCCTGTTAGGGCCCTGACATCGATAATAATTTGTAGTGGTATGGGAGGGCCCCCCAAGCGGTCGCCTAATTTTTCTATGCATAAGAACGGCCCTGCATGTATGAGCACAAAAAAGTAAAACTGATACAAGTCTAAACTAGAAATCAAACAGTCAACAGTCTAGTCCGGGGTGGGGGGGGGGGGGGGTTGGCAAACGTTTAGAGTCGCGGGCAACGTTGGGTTCATCAATCTGACCGTCGAGCTGGTATTGACATGAACTTATATAGATATATTGAAGGTAGACCCCCCCCCCAAACATAAAAGGCTAGTGCTAGAAACTAATGACGGGTGGGACTAGGCGGTCTGGACTTGGCCCGCGGGGGGGGGCGTGGTTTGTTCATGTCTGGACTAAGCCATTAATTAAACCTACCCAAAGCCAAGTGGGACACAGTTAACTTTGTACACACCCTCCCCCTCCCTCCCCTCCCCATGTAGTTTTTCCACTTGTTCATTGAATCAAATTATTGCGTCACAGAACGGTTGAACCTATTTGTATGCGACCGATATTTTCAGACCCAGTCCGCCATTGAATGTTAAACGAGCCAAAAAAAAAACAACAACAAAACAACACAGTACGATAGGACATAGCATAAATAATTATAGATCATTTGTTGTCAGCGATAGATGTCTGTAGAGCTGAATGATGTGAGACTTTGGATTGGAATTGTAAATATTTGCAAATGTTTTAGCAGTACTGATTTAAAAAGACAATTAACACGTTGATGCTTTTGGTGTCTTGATATTTTTTGGTGTGTTGATATTTTTGGTGTGTCGATATTTTTGGTGTGTTGATATTTTTGGTGTCTTGATATTTTTGGTGTATTAATATTTTTTGGTGTCTTGATATTTTTGGTGTCTTGATATTTTTGGTGTATTAATTTTTTTGGTGTCTTAATATTTTTGGTGTCTTGATATTTTTGGTGTGTTGATATTTTTTGGTGTGTTGATATTTTTGGTGTCTTGATATTTTTGGTGTCTTGATATTTTTGGTGTATTAATATTTTTTGGTGTCTTGATATTTTTGGTGTCTTGATATTTTTGGTGTATTAATATTTTTTGGTGTCTTGATATTTCTGGTGTCTTGATATTTTTGGTGTATTAATATTTTTTGGTGTATTAATATTTTTTGGTGTCTTGATATTTTTTGGTGTCTTGACATTTTTGGTGTCTTGATATTTTTGGTGTATTAATATT
>JAGDYQ010000298.1:722331-786434 GCA_021962125.1 Bulinus truncatus | reverse complement strand
TTTTAAAATTTCCGCCAATATCTCAGACATGCCTACCAATTTCCTAATGTATTGTCATTTTCCTCATTTCAGAGTTCTGAGGAGTAAACAATGAACTGTTAATTGGATTATTAATTTAAAAAAACACAAAAGAAAATATTGGGCCCCTTAAAATGTGGATTATGTGGGGGCCCCGGTAGTGCGGCCGGTGATGAAACATTAGAGAAGGTATAATGGAAACCGCAATAAACTCAACGAAAAAGCATATTTGTTCACCGTTGGATTAGTTTAATGCCTGTACTCATCAAAACATCTTAAACACTTTATTGACATATATACATATATATCCATACCCAAATTACAAATTTTGAGGATGTTTTGATTTGTACCGGTATATGGTGGCATCATCCTTTTTTATTAGCATCACATAAAAAGATCTGTACAATTTTACAGTCATCTTCGATTTGTGCACATTAAAGCCTGTGTGAGTTTAACAGTCACGTATTGTACCCCCCCCCATTCGTCAGCACGCATAATTATATAATTTAAATAAAAACGCACATTTGACTTGTCTGTTAAAATTATTTCGATCATGTCGTATTTTTTTCCTCTTTGATATCTCATCTTGTCAACCTTGACTCAAGCCTTTTCTAAACTATTTTTCTCATTGAGAAACGCTGACTTGAATTACTTACCATTTGTATTTGCTTTACATTTGAGATTCAGGCTTTAAGTTAATATCAGACTGAGTTTAATTTTGTTTGAGACAATAATTTTAGACCTACGAAATCTCGACACTACAATAGATCTACAAATTCAATGCTTTAAGCTTCCTGAGTTTTTGTATAGATTAGTTTTATAGAACCCATTACATAAAATATTTATTATTATACTTAAATTCTACAAATATACTGAATTATTAGTTTATTTTAACGGGCCAATAATATTTAAATGCCTTATATTTAACTTTCTACAAAATAGCCAAAAAATTAGTTGTATATTTTCAAATACAATACCGCAATAAGACTAGTTCTTATCCAAATTTTTTATTAACCAAATTTATACTTTATAAAAACTAAGATTATCATTTGTCAAACAATAAATATAATTCATATCAGTTATTAATTATAAATAATAAAAAACTACATTCTTAAATTTGTATTGAAAAATAAACCTTTTTTGAAAATTGATTTATTTATTTCTTATCAATAGAAGTAGCGAAATTTCGTTTGCTGAAGGGGGGGGGGTTCCCCCTACTAATTATGCCTGTTTGGCTTTAGTATTTTATTGCAAATGGTATTTAAAAATAATAAAATATTATAACATCACATGAAATAATTTATTAACACTATTGACAGTAAAATTATAATGATTTTTCTTTTATAATCTTAATATTATATATTAACAACGAAAACCATATAAAATAATAGGATTGTTGGCTGCAAAACTTTCTAAACTATTGTCTGCAATACTTTGCGTATACTTCCGTTATTTCTGAAGACCGTAAACAACTACGTTTTGCGTTGGTAAACACTGGATAATAAGTGATTTTAGTTTAATTTACCATCACAATGGCACTGAATGTGATATATTGTTCTAATTTGAAGCTTACTGTTGGTCTTAAAGATGTAAATTGCGTTGAAGATTTGATACAATATGTCACTCAACATTTCACATCTAATCGCAATGTCGCTTTGGTAAATGTCTTTTTTTTTTAAAACGACAATGTTTTAATTTTAAGTAAATGTTTTTTTTAGTAAGTTATAAGCATTTATTATCATTATGAGGTGTTGGTTATTGTTTACTGTACAGTTATTTAGAGAAATATATACAAATCAAGACAGATTTATACCAATTTATAGAGCTTAAAATGAATAAAGGGTGTATATAGGCTCTGGGCAGAGGTAGTATCTTTGATGCTCTGACAGCTGCACCCTCGGGTGGTCAAGCTCACTGGTCCTCGATCATCTCTTGAATCTCTCACGTGTGGCTCCCCGCCCCACACCCTGGGCAATGGTCTCAGCTGACCGGCTAAACCGCGTGAGGGGGTGGTGCTGACACAGCACCACTGGGCGCATGAACTTCCAAATTGAAGTCACCGGCCAGGGCGGACAAGATCAAATGTGAACCCAACGGCTACGTGTCTGTGATCAAGGCGGGCCACCGATAAGGAGGAAACCGGCTGTGGTCAAGCTTGGAGAGGGTTGGGCGCCGCCAAGCATTTCCTGCCCCAGATACACCATGACTGAAAACCTACTAGTTTTCAGTCAACAACGGTGCCCCAACGACCCATCCACGGCTTAAGGGATAGAAGAAGAAGAAAATGAATAAATTTTATTGACTTTAAAAGTTAAACGGATATACTACGGGTAGGGAGCGACCGATATGCCTTTTTACAGATAGTCCGATACCGATATTTTCCCCCAGCATTTTTACAGATACCGATATTTTATTTTTAGGGGCTGTCCATTATTTATGTCAACAAATTTTTGGCGATTTTTACCTCCCCCCCCCTGTCAACAACTTGTCAAACTTTCCGAGACCCCCCTATAAAATTACATCAACATTTGATTACCCCCCCCCCCCCCCCCCCCAAAAGGTGGCTTCCAAAATGTTTATGTGGCAAAATTAGTAGGAATATATTTAGTTTAATTAAAATACTGAATGTTAGGCGAGTGTGTAACACAGAACTACAAACGCTGCTTAATTTTCCTATTTATTAAGTAATTATATTAAATTTAAATAAGTAACATTGTTGACGTCAACTTTTCTTGACCTCCCTCCCTCCCCCTTGTCAACAATTGTCAAAAATTTTCTGACCCCCCCCTCCCCCCTATTTTGTTGACGTAATTAATGGACAGCCCCTTAAGCAACAACAATGCCACTTGCCAAACACGTGTTTCTCTCGTGCTAATACAGATAATGATGTATGTCAACCCATGCTTACCCCTTCCCTGTCATATTCCGTGACGCCGCCCACACAAAAGTCTTGTTCCCCCCCCCCAACTTCCCATCCCAACAAAAAATACGCACAGATGTTCACTAATTGTATCATTCAAGGTCATACATTAGAATTAAAAAATGCCAATCCTATTGTTTCAAGGTCGTATCTCTGATGTATACGTGACAATTTCTGTGTACGGGTTTTTTTTTTCCTTTTTTTTTAAATCTTGTCTGATCTAGTTATAGAATTGGGTTATTTACTGATTTTCTTTTCTGCAACTCTGTTGTGAAAAAAAAAATGTATCGGCAGCCAAAAAACGGCCGGTCCGACAGTTAACCCATAGTGCCAATATCGGTTCGACTATCGGTCGCTCCCTAGAACAATCGGCCGATCCGATATTAACCGATAGTGCCAATATCGGTCCGATACCGATAGCGATCCGATTATCGGTCGCTCCCTAATTACGGGTACGAAAGAAGTATTTTTTTCCGGGGTACGAAAATAGATGTGCGCATGCGCGACTTTGAAAACATAACTGAGCAAATTTTTTTTAATAGTACATTTAAATTGTGGCTCTGTTTGTGTGGCTTGCTAGCAGAATGGGTTACTCGCTTGGCCGTGACTCATTTTTGGCTGACTGTGCGGGTTCGATTCCTCTCATAGAAATTTTTTTTTTCAGAATAATAGATACTAATTTAATGCATAATTTTTTGTCTTATTCGTCCCATTTTGTCTGACTTTATTAACTAAAAGGATACATTCTGAAAAAAAAAAAGGTTTAGGGTTAGGGGGTTAGGGTTAGGGATAGCATCATATCGCTATCTGAAAAAAAAGGGTTAGGGTTAGGCTTAGCATCATATCGCTAAAAAATATGCACATCTTTTTTCGTATCCCGGAAAAAAAAATACGGGATACTTTTTCGTACCCGTAGCCACTCCCAAAGTTAAATGATAACCTACATTGACCTACATAATAATTTATGACTTTTACTATCGGTCTAGTAAAAGTAACAAAGCCTTTGTCAAAGGTATTTGGAAATTTGACATTTAGGACATTTTCTTTCAGATACTGTATTTTTGGGAAATAAAATAGCTATGCCATAGTGTAGTGGTCTTTGTAAATACATTTTGTGCATGTTTGGAAAGACAATCTATAGACTAGTGTAGTGTGATATAAATGATAAAGTATACTGATGAATTAGAATCAGTAGCATTTTTAGATTCTTTTCAGAGCTGTTTTCATAAGTGATTATGCAAAAGTATATGTGACAAATGAAAGAGGTTTTTATTTAATTTCATTAAACTTGATTGGGCATTAGAGTGACCTTTTATTTTTAGTTGTATTTATACACTTACTGACCTAACCTACTACATTTTTCATGATGTAATGGTTCTTTCATATATTATTTTAAAAATCTAAGTGTGAATCAAACGTAATTGACTAAAATTACTTGCTAATGATTCTAAGCTATTAAAAAAAATATTTTCGTTACCTATATTTCATTTTATTTAAAAGTAAACACCGCCATTTCTTTTAAGCCTGTGACATCACATGTGCTGCAGACAAGCTTAAAATACAATGAAATATAGGAAAAGAAATTTTTTTTTAAATCAACATTAATATTCACTTTTTTTCCAGCTGGCCTGGACCTAGGCCAGAGAAAAAGATTTTGTAATGATTTTAACAAATCATTCTCCTTGTGTTCCTAATGCTAAAGCTTGGCCATTTGTGTTGAATTCTTTTTCTTACATTTACTAGTATATTCTCTGTTTTTTAATCCTATAAATAGGACGCTGTTAAATCTTGCTATTATGTTTTGTGTAATGGAAAGAAACTACCTTATAAAAGTATTGTGGAAGATGATAAAACTTATCATATTGTTCCTAGACTTCTTGGCGGTAAAGGAGGTATGCATTATAATTTTAAAAAGATTTTCATAAACTTGCACTTTTTTAACTCATGAATATATTGTTTAGTTAAAGCTTTTACTTTGTTTTTTTTTTGACATCTTATTCTCATTCCAAAAGGTTTTGGGTCAATGTTGCGAGCTATTGGTGCGCAGATAGAGAAAACAACAAGTAGAGAGGCTTGCAGAGATTTAAGTGGAAGGAGAATGAGAGATATTAATAATGAAAAAAAGTAAGTGTGAAACTATATGATTTATTTTGTAATGATCCTGCGCGTAGTACAGAAATTGTTATTTAAATTTACAAAAATTCTTTATTATATTTTTGCTTGGTTTCTTTAATCATTACTTGTTACAATTTTTTTAATTTGTAGATTGAAAGAGTGGTTAGCAAAAGAAGCTGAAAGAGAACAGGAGCGTGAAACACGAAAGCAGGAACGCTTGGCAAGGCGGTTAGCACCTTACCGACACAAATTTGATGACAAAGATTATCAGGAGCAGAAGATGAAAGTTCAGGGAGACTTAGAAGATGCGCTTAACACAGGTGCGTTGAGTTAGTAGAATCAGTTCTAATTAACCTATGAATGAATCAAATTTTCAAATTTTGAGTTTTGCTTTTTCATGATAGAATATATTGTTAAAAATATTTGTTTCCAAATTATGTCAGCAGTATTAAGTCATTTCATTGTTTAATAAATAAATTTAAGCAGAAATAGATGATTATTGGATCGCCACTGCTCACAATGTAGAATTGAAAGTGTTAGACATTATTTATTATAATCTAAATTTCTGTGTTTGTAATGTCCTCCAGGTTTCATTGCTTTTTACTTATCTTGAAAGAGAAATGGTTGATTCATTTTTTTAGGCTATTTCATAATGGTAATCAGTGGCATCATTTTACAAACACTCTGGTGTATGATACATTAAACATTTGTTAGCAGCTTAATAAGAAAATCTAACAAATGATGAAATGATAGGAATGTAAAATATAATTAAAAAAATTCCTAATGTTTTAAATACATGTATCTTCTTTACTTGACTTGCTTGGTTTTTCAGTAATAAAAAATACTGATGGTGAAATTTATGTATGTTTCAAATGGTGTCAGCATGAATTAATCTAAGGTGTACAACTGTATAAAATAATGTATTCTGATTTGGTCTACATTGCTATTATGATAATATGGGTTCTATTTGCTGCTTATACTTATTAGTGCAAAAATGAATTATTGGTAAAAAAAATTATTTTCAGGGCTAAAGAGGAAGCAAAACAAAGCTGTTGATGGTCCCAGTTCTTCCAAGAAATATAAAGAAACAGCTAGCAGCAGCTCCAGAGCAGAATGGTAATTTTATAAATTTTTTTTTTTACTACATCTCAGATAGAAAATAAACATTTGAGGTATCATGTTATATTAGACATTGAACTTATGAACTTAAAAAGAAGTTTTTCTCTTAGTGATTATAATAATGGTTGCAAACCTTAGGCACATATTGATACAATAGTGTCGGTTAATTCAGCTTTTACTAGTTTTGGTATTTGCTTAGTGCTCTTACTCATTAATAATCTACTTATGTGTTTAATTTTTATGTTAGGTAGTTAGACTATACAAAACTGAACATTGTCTTCTTCTAACCACACCAGTTGGAACATTTGCTCTAATGGCTTTTATCTTTATTCACATAAAATTATAAACGTTAGTTGCCAACCAGTTTCTGGATACTACTTTACTTTCCAGTTCAAGCACTAATGTTTAATTTGAAATAAAAACATTGTAACAATAGCTTTAGATAGGTCTATACAATTTTAGAACCACTGTCCAAACTCATGGGTCCAGGACACAGTCATATGTTTTGATAACTAGAATTCCAGCGGTTGATCTTTGTTTAGGGTAAAATTGGTTGTCATCACAGGTCTATGACCCCCAGAGATAGGTGATGATAGATGTAATTAGGCAGACAAAGGAATACTAGACCAGAGTGAGTTTTTAGCCGCACCAATCCCTGGGCTGGAATAAGATTCATTAATATGTAGATGAGTTAGAGAGGATGTTGGGGAACCAATCAAAAGTTCTGGGTGTTTGGGGCACGTGATAATTCACCAACACATAAATAACAGAGGTAACCGAAATTTCGGGAGACCGACGAAAGACCTACGAGATACAGACCGACAGTTCGACAGACTGACGATAGAGACATCAGGACACCAGTTGTAGAGATAGTTAGAGGAGAAGTTAGTGGAGAAATAATAGAGGCACAAGCTATCAAGTTATTGAGTTTTACAGTACACAGTCAAAGTCTATTTTATTGAAGTATCTCTGAATAATTCTTTCGGGAACTCAGGATACTAAGTGTCAAAGTATTGCCAGAGAATTCCTTCGGGAAACTGGAATACTACGTGTTATATTGTGTACGAAGCATTTGTGAATACTGCTGCACATAAGTTCATGCTACATATGTTTTCTTATTGTTGAATAAATATAATTGAATAGTGGAACTTTGCCTCATTGATTGGTGTGTTGTTTGAGAGTGCAACGAGACTGAACGCTACTTAAGATTATAAACCAGTTATGATATCGGCAGCTACATAAAACGGTTAAAACCAGTATAGTTATCTGAAGCAGCAGTGAGGAACACACAGTGTTACCTTGGAGAAGCATTACATCAACAAGTACATAACATTATATACAAATATATAGTGTTACAAACATGAAACAGCGATAAAACTTCAATTCAAACAGGACTCATCTGCTCTGGGTATTAAATAATAAGCTTTAATCTTGTTGTTACTTCAAAAAGATACTTTTATCTGTACCTATGTGTGATAGTAATAATCTGCAGATAACACTGTACTACTATGAATAACTCCATACGATGAATAATACTTTCCTTCCACGCTGGTAACTCTGAACCCCATCACCATCCAGCTGTTTATTATTTAGGGGTTGAATTTTATTTGAGCAATGCTGAATAATTTGTTATACTGGTGTTTGTAATAAGATTTCACTGTATTTCTTGTGATTATAATTTTTTTATTTTTATTTCTCAGTATTTGAAAGCCTATTATGAAATATGTTTTTCTTTTTTTATCAGGCTCGGTGCTGAATTAGATTCAGATGAATTAGATAGCAGCTCTGATTTAGAAGCTGATCCAGGTTATTCAGTAGAGACAACAAATCAGGGAGACGCCAACACTGAGTCAGATAAAGAAACTTCTCCTGACTGCCTTGAAGACCCTGTGTGTAAGACAGACAGTTCAGCTGGTGGGGACTCAGAAAACAGTCCTTCATCATCTACTCATTCAGCAAATGCAAGTCACAGTCCTTCCAACATGATATCTTCCAACCATCCAGAGAAGCCAACAGACAGTGATGACACAGGAAGTATTTCACCAGCATCCAATCCAACTACAGAATCCAAAATTGACAGTATGGCATCCACAGAAACCAATGAGCAGCTCTCAGCTGGTGGTGCTGCTCAATGTGCTTCAGATGTCAGTGAACCTGTGAACCTTGAACTATTTGGCAGCACTGAGGCTTTATCAAAGCTTGGCTTGGAGAGACTGAAAAATGCTTTGATGGCAAGGGGACTTAAGTGCGGTGGCACTTTACAGGAAAGAGCAGAAAGACTTTTCTCAGTTAAAGGTCTTTCACCAGATCAGATTGACCCTGCTTTATTTGCTAATTCAAAAGGCAAGGGTAAAGGGAAAAAGAGTAAATAGTTTGTAGTTTAATTGGGGGAGGGGCAGTTTTAAAAAAAAAAAATTCTAATTTCTGTCCTAATGGGAAAAAATCAGAAACCAAATATGTTTGTTTTTATTAATGCAAATAAAAGTTAATAATAGATTAAACAGTATTTTGTTTGTTTTTCATTTATCGCTATTTCAGTTAAAAAGTGTGAAGCTTTTTCAATTCTAATGAATTTTTTTTTATTTATATATCTTGGTATACCATTGGACCAGAATTGTACTTCTTTGTTACAGGCATTAGGCAGATGTTTTTAGAATTATTGTGATATACAACAGGCAAATCAGAACTTTTATTAATGTTTTAATCATGTGATGAAAAACAAAATAAACAAACATGGTTCATAAAACTAAATCAAAATGTGGCAAGATTTTGATAACACAATATTGTAATCACAGTTTATAGTTTGACGAACACAATAAATAAGTCTTATGTCAAATATCTGAGGTCATTTACTAAATAAAACAATATTTACCATCCTCGATATAAATCATACTGATCTCCCCGTACTTGTCTTTTTCATGCAATAACAAGTAATTTGATTTAATGGACTTATTAGTCTGCATTGACATATACCCAGAAGTCACTTCATATTAAAACAACTACCTATTTTCATTTTGTTATTCCAAGTATTTGTTGATCTTATGGACATAAAATTTGGATTTCAAATTTTGTTTAATTTAATTTTTATAATACAAAAAAAATGACCAGATTTGTGCCTATTGACATGTATAATGCTACAATGTATTGATTTTTTCTAAATCCTTGCAACACAAACATGTGATATTCTAAAACTGCTATACTTGAGCTTGTTACTACTATAGTTTACTCAATTCACTTGGCAAACTTATTTGTTTAAAATACTTGTGTCCTGTGCAAGCTGTACAGGAGATCAAATTAAATATCAGATAATAAAGGTTTCAGAAAATCTCACAGATATTAGAGTGGCAATTCTCTGTGACTAAAGAGAGCATCTAATTTTATCATTGAAAAATAAAAACTTAAAATATATTGCTGTTGTTACTTTGAATCAGGCTAACAGTTTTGAAACAATTACTAATAAAATATACCTGAACAATTAGCATGGACCCTAGTACTTGTGGCGAGTGATACACTGGTCCTGCTCTGAATAATATAAAAATCTATGGAAAAAAATAAAGACTGTACAAAAGAAGGAAAAGGACTTTCTCATTTTACTATAAAAATTAGTTGAAAAAAAAATGATGTAAAGCCTACAAAGTTTAAAGATAAAATTCAATAATTGTTAGTGCAGTAACAAACTTGTGAAAAGAAACACCTTTTTTTCTGAAATATTTTTCTGCAAAGATTTGTATATTTTATAATCCAATACTAAAACCGTCCAGCGTCAGTACCTTAATCTGGAGTTTAGCTCAACGTATCAACTTTATTGCTGTAAAATAAAACACGCAAAGAGAAAAAAATATTGATACACATAATCGACATAATTTCCTTTGTGATGTAATGATGTACATTAGTGAATGTCGATGAGCTGTAACTTAATCAATAACAAAAAAAAGTGTAAAATAGCATTTTGCTTTGAATAAAAATCAAAATATATTGTGGAACAATTTAAAGTATAAAAAAAAACATTAAGAAAAATACTGAACATATTAATTTTTGGGAAGACTGTATCATCTTATTGAATGATACATTTGCTATTATGACGATGTAGGTAAAAAGTTGGTTAACGATTCTTTCTCTGAATTGTAACTTAAATTGTCTTTCTTGATAAGAATTCAAATGTACTTGACTAAACCATTCTCTAGAAATAAATTGGTTTCTACTAGAATCTAAAAGAAAAAAATAAATAATATTTAGAAATAATGAAGAAGCCAAACTAGGAATCAACAGAAGATAACAAACGAACTTGGAAATCATGAAAGAAGAATCTAGAAAGGAATAATTCACCTGGAAATGTGGAGGATAAAATAATGTGTGTAAAATAATTATAATAAATATCTGATATTACATATTGCCTCTATATATCAATTATCACATTAATTCAGTAAAAGATCACATATTGGAAAACATACTTGCCAATAAATAAATTTAAATGTATATAGTGCATTCATAAGGTAACATGAAATAAAATATAATTTATAAAATCATATGTATTTACCAGTACGTCAAGAAAATAATTAAATAAAAAATAAATAAATTGCTGTTTTCAACATGACTAAAAAAAAAAGTGAAACAAGAATCACATATAGTGTGTGAGTCAAATAAAGTTTGTACACACCATCAGACAAAAGTTAATCTAGAAATGTAAATATCATTTCAATATACAGTTCAGTGATGGCAGCGAACGTTCTGACTTTATATCATAAGTGCGTTTGACATGTTTTACTATCTTGAGCCCATCTTATCGCTAGGAAACACACCAGGGTCCCAATTTCCTAAGGGCCCCCCAGTACAACGTGTTATCAAATCCGAAGGGGGCCCCTAAAACTATTTTTGCCTGGAGTCGCAAAACATAAGAACAATTTTGACATAATAAGACCATCGCCTTTTTTAAAAAAAATGTTTGAGATTAAAATTGAATAAATACCTTATGGGCTCCTATGATATGGATTTAACGGCGGGTGCAAAAAATGCTGCCATGGGCCCCAATTTTGGAAAGTTCCCGCTCCTAATTTAAGTCCAAGGGCAGAGGCGAATTTAAGGGTGGAAGCACAAGGCGCGCACTCGGGGTTCCAGAAAAAAGCCCACCTCTTAACCAACGAACCCCCAGCTTTATAAACTATTTGGGGCTCCTTTTATTTCAAAGGCCCAATATTTTCTCATGCACCCAGGGCCCTTAATCCTCATCTGGCCAGGGACATCAAAAGACCTAAATCAGTCCACTAGACAAACCTTACTAAACTGTGACATATTCTATTTCAAATTATGTAATAAGTTAATAGTATTGCGTAATAAGTTGATGAAATAGATAAATAGTTAGAGTAAAGTAAACAATAACCTCACTTTAATATTACCACTAGGCTTCATAAAATATGGCTTGCTAAAATCCAAGTGCAGTTTAGAATAGCTGGATCCACAGAATAACTATGTGAACATTACAGTGTTTATGATGTCATATAAGTCGAGACAGGTATGATATCTTTCCAATATAACAGAACATCACACATTGCCATTTTACTTTTATTTACACTATAACACAAGTTGGGTATAGTCACGTGTCAGTACTCAGAAACTAGAGATTCCCATATATGGTAATCAAACTGTCTTAGGGATCAATGCATGGGCCAATAGCAACAAAGTCAATTACTTTGTTTTGTGACAACTCAACTCCTTTGATGTGATTCACTTTCTTACTCACAAAGTAATATCTTTTTTTTAAAACACATCAGAAATGACCCCCCCCCCCCCCGGACTAGTTGTAGTTTGGTTTGTCCCTTTTGAATACACATCCTTATATTTGAGTTTTATTTCAATACTGGCTTTTAGGAGGACATTCCTGTATACGCACCCAAAAATTACAATATGCGGAATTGTATGTTTATAAATACATAATATTTCATCGCAATGATTAATAACCGCGTCCATGGTGATCATTCTGAAGGTTATCAAGGCAGTGGTCAATATTTATTGGATGAATGTCTTGGGAAGTTGGTGTAAGACTTTTTCTTCTGGCTTCTCTCCGGCAGCGCAACAACGTTGGGAATTTTCAAATCATCCAATGAGATTCGTTCCTTAGCGTCATTCTCGCTGAGCGTTTCAATATCACAACCCTGAACCTCGCTTCCAATGTCAATGTTTACATCGGCCGACAACCTGGCGCCGTTTTTCTCCAGGCAGGCGGCTTCCGGATCAGCCTGCAGGAGGGATTCCTCCGCAGACGTGTCATTGAAAGGTTGATAGCTGGCACCGGTTTTGTAGAAAACCCTAGGGGTTCGTGTTTTGACCATTGGCTTGCTTTGGTCAGACCTGGCTGCTCCCCCTGAGTCCCGAGGCGAGGGCTGCAGTTTTTTACTGCCAGTCTTAACCTGCGTGTTGTCGGGCGTTTGGTGCGCACCATCACCGAGCCCAGTTCGGGAGCTGAAGGACAGAAGAGGCTCCAGGTAGCCATCGCTGGCCGTGTGGGGCCCAAGGCTGGGCTCACTTGGGTGGATGACTCCCCTGGATGTAACGCTTCTGGGGTGGGGCGAACTGGGCAAACGCTCCTGAAGCCTGGGGCTCCGCGTGTTGACTATCGGTGCAACATAGAAGACGGGTAGACCCCTTGTGGCCAAATCGTCATCCTGTAAAGGGAGATGATTACAAATTTAGCGGAAGAATGTTAATTAGGCTATGAGTTATTTTCCTTTGGTTTCCCCATCATTCAACTTATAAATATATTGATTAAACGGAAATACTTTGTGCTACAGACATTATATTTAATCTCTTTAGGAAACTGTAAAACCACACATTTTTTAGTGTTGTTACCGCTAAGGAATTCAAACTTAACCCTTTCCAAAACCCTCACTTAAGTTCGAGAACAAACAACGAAAGCTAGATTAACCCTTTCATGTACAAGATGAAGTTTTGTTTGGGTATGGAACAAATGAAATAATAATTACTCTTGGATTCAAGATAAAACATTATCCATCAATATATATATATATATATATATATATATATATATATATACCTACCCCGGTATTCATATATACCCGCCCCGGTATTCATATGTCAATCCAGAATCTAGACAAATACATTGTATAGAGCAGGTAAAAGAAATAAAAACCCCACATATTTAGATGCACGTAAAAACCAAGTAACAAACAAGACATCACGCCACAACCCTTCCCTTCAAACTGTAAATATTTTATTACAAGGTACACCGTGCAAAGGTTAAAGAACAGAAATGTTTATCATCTGGACCAACCTGTAACCGCCTCTCTAGGCTGGCGATAATGAGTGAGAAGTTCGGGCGATCTTCAGGCAGAACGTTCCAACACGATACCATAATATCGAATCTGTAACAAAAAAGGCCTTCATTTTTTTTTCTAAAATATTTTTTTAAATGACCAAAAACGTTGGTATTTGAATACATTTTATCTCCACTTAAGAAAACTATACGTTATATAAATGACTTATTTCATTAAAAGAAAAAAGTAATCGAAACACATACTAAACCTTTTTTTTTATGAATGGGTATTATAATGCATGGGTTCACTTAACCGTACAAGTATTGAGTCCATTTGTTATAAAAAAATTGACAATGTATTCTTTTAAGTGGTTTTAATAAGGGCACACTGCATAGTAAAAAGTAAAGTAAAGTTCCCTTAGTCCTAACGGGCCATCGGGGCAGATGAAGTATAGAATTCATCTGTTTCTATAACCTCGGCATATAAAAGGGATTTTGTGGCTAGCACAACGCCCACTTCCCCAACTTAAAGTCAGGTACCCATTTAAAGCTGGGGTAGACTTGTGGGACGAGTTTGAAACACATTTCACCTGGAAAAATTCCCTCAAACCCAGGACTCTCAGGTTGACAGTCGAGTGTCTACACCACTCGGCCACCCGTCCCACACACTGCATAGTTAAATGGCTTTTAAGTGGACTTTTTTTTTCATTGTTATGAAAAGCGGCTTTTGATATGAGAAATACAATGAGATTTTCTGTGACAATGAAATGCTATCCCTCAATCCTATTTCATCCCCATTACCACTCCTGGTACAATTGAGTAATAGTCAGAGATGTAGTTGCTACGGAGGCACTACGAGGGACATAAGCGAATCCTGTTGGCCCGATTTCATGTCACGTAAGTTGCGCCAACTATCAGCTAGAAACATACAGAGCCGTTCTTAGTTTTTCTGAGGCCTCGGGCAGAGAAATATTTAGAGGCTCTATGTAAAAGTATCCATTGTGAGGGGAGGCAACGTGACACTTGTCAGAGGCTCCAATCGCTTTCTAAATTTAGTTTTTTGTTTTCTATCAAATTGGAGGAGGAACGGGCCCCAAGGGCCCAAGGGCAACCACTGTTATAGTTTGTCTGTGACCCCAGAATGCCTTTCTGCGGTCCTGACGAGGTCTCGTTAGGCATCAGAGTTGATAGGAATTTGCACTTGAAGGGGGGCCTTTCATCAGCGGGGGCCTTTCATCAGTTGGGACTAAATAATAACATCATAGGACACAGCCCTTGATACAGATGGGACTAAATAATAACATCTTAGGACACAGCCCTTTATACAGATATGACTAAATAATAACATCATAGGACACAGCCCTTTATACAGATAGGACTAAATAATAACATCATAGGACACAGCCCTTGATACAGATGGGAGTAAATAATAACATCTTAGGCCACAGCCCTTTATACAGATAGGACTAAATAATAACATCATAGGACACAGCCCTTGATACAGATGGGACTAAATAATAACATCTTTGGACACAGCCCTTGATACAGATAGGACTAAATAATAACATCATAGGACACGGCCCTGGATACAGATGGGACTAAATAATAACATCATAGGACACAGCCCTTGATACAGATAGGATTAAATAATATCACAGGACATGTCCTTACACCGCGGACGGACAACCACCGGGTGAGTCCAGACGTCCACCCTGTGCCACCAGGTTCATGACCTCTTCATTCGAGCAGCCAGGGTAGGGCACGTGACCCAGGGAGAACACCTCCCACATCAGGATTCCGAACGACCTGGAGGATTAAAAATAAAATGAGACAACCCGCTCAATGAATAAATCAATCAGCCATGAGGTCACGTGACACACAAACTGCAAGATTTACACAAATACAAAAAATAAACAAACCAACAAAAAAAAAAACGTTTTACCAAACATCGGTTTTTGAAGAGAAGACACCATCGAGAAACGCTTCTGGAGGCATCCACTTTACTGGAAGTAATGCTTTGCCAGATTTTTTATAATAGTCAGACCTGTGGACGAATGAACACATTGTAGGCAACCAGCACATTAATACAATTGTTTTGTTCAGCATAAAAGTCTACAAAGAAACCTCTCAAGAATAGTAGCGTAGGAAGGGTACTGCAGTGTTGTACGGCTAGACGACGGAGGGGGGGGGTGCGAACTAGATAGGGGCGCGGAACTAGGAAGGGGCACCGAAAGAGCTCTGGTAAATGTTTGCTCACTTCTGAGATTGGGCGGAGACAGCCAAACGAATTGGGTGCCACAATAGCTAGCTACGGCACTGTGGAAGAATATTTAACATTAACAAGAAAATAAACACACAAACACCAACACACTCACACACACACACACACACACAGAGTTAGAGGCCCCAGTTGCGAAATAAAAAAAAATGTACCCCTAAAAGGACTGATATCAAATAGAGAGTACATTTCGTACGAATTGGTGTGTGATGACCGCCGTTAAGTAACTCTCTGTTCTATCGCCTACATGGCCCATCTATTGTAAATTACAACGTGTGAATCAACACCTATAGCATGTTAACGTTAGATTTATGAATAGCTATTTATAATAATTACCTATAAATATCCCTGGCCATTCCAAAGTCGGCAATTTTAGCCATCCTGTTTGGTCCTTTAGTTGTCAGTAAACAATTTCTTGCCGCGATGTCTCTGTCAGTGTAGAAAAAAAAAAGAAAAAACTGAACTAAAAATATACAAGAAATGAAATGTTATGTTGGTAAACTGGCTGTTAGACAAGATATGAAATATTATGTTGGTAAACTAGCTTTTAGACAAGATATGCAATATTATGTTGGTAAACTAGCTTTTAGACAAGATATGAAATATTATGTTGGTAAACTAGCTTTTAGACAAGATATGCAATATTATGTTGGTAAACTAGCTTTTAGACAAGATATGAAATGTTATGTTGGTAAACTAGCTTTTAGACAAGATATGAAATATTATGTTGGTAAACTAGCTTTTAGACAAGATATGAAATATTATGTTGGTAAACTAGCTGCTAGACAAGATATGAAATGTTTTGTTGGTAAACTAGCTTTTAGACAAGATATGAAATGTTTTGTTGGTAAACTAGCTGTTAGACAAGATATGAAATGTTTTGTTGGTAAACTAGCTTTTAGACAAGAAATGAAATGAAATGTGTTGGTAAACTAGCTTTTAGACAAGAACTGAAATGTTATGTTGGTAAACTAGCTTTTAAACAAAAATTGAAATGTTATATTGGTACTCCTGCAAAACTAGGTGTTTGTGTGTGTGTGTGTGTGCAAACCTGTGTATGAAATGCTTCTCCTCCAAATGCTGGCAGCCCCTGGCCACGTCTAGGGATAAACGTAGCAGGTCTAAGACCGTCAGTTGTGAGGGTTGTTCCTGTACACAGGGTAAAAATTTTACAGAATCATTTGGTATGTAGTTTTAAGAATCTCATGATCTCTGCCATGATTATTGCTATACACAGATGATGAAGTGAACTGTACAACAGCTGCTTGATACAAAAAATATAAGCTAACTCAAACAAATGGGAATGAAATGAACTTAAAACTACAAGTTGTGTGGATATTAAATTTTTAGCCATGGTTATTATTTTTTCCCCACTGAAAGGGACTGTGTGCAGAGGCGGATTTAGTTTGGTTGTGGCCCCCAGGCACAAAAGAAAAAAAAATCTTTAAAATAGAGAGATAGTAAAATATACACCAGTGAAGTTTGTTTTGGTTTTTTTTCCAAAGTTGGGGCCCAGGCCGCGCGTCCTGAGCACCCGGTCACAAAATCCGCCTCTGAAGCCTGCACAGCTTACATAATTGTGTAATGCTCTCCACTCACACACATATATTTATAAAATTACCCATTTAGGTCTAGCCTGTAGCAGAAAGCTTTTGAGATTCCCACCTTCCAGTAGCTCCAGAACAAGGTAGTGTGGCCGTTCGTTGAAACAGACGCCAATAAACTTTACGATGTTTGGATGGTTGAATTTACTGCAGACGGAATGAAACCAAACGCAATTAAAGATTGACAGGGATGGGATTCCTTTTAGATTCGGTTTACATTAGTTTTATACGATCTATTATTTTAATATCATTATTAAATATTTCATAGCAATACTGTTATCAATCAATGTCTTAGAATAGAATCATTGGACTGGCTTTATGTAAGGTAAAATTTCATAAAAATTCTATCTGTCTGTGCTCGGGTGTTGTGATGAATTGGAGAAAGACTAAGTGGTCGGGTAGGGTTTAAAATACGTCAGAGTTGTTTTTGATAGTTCATAGTCAGATAGAAAAATTTAACATTAATATTCTACCATTACCTCATTTGTTGTTTTATACAAACAAACAAACAAGATAAGGATATTTAAGTTAGTCACAATTTTAACTGTATGGTAACTAACTGTATGATGTGTTTTTTTTTACATATGCGTGTCTTTGTTTACACATGAATGTTTTTGTATAATGTGTTTTTACATATGCATGTCCTCTGTATAATACATGTTTACGCATCTAAGTTTAATGCTCATTTTTTTTGACGTACGAATGTATCTGTATAATACTTGCATGCATATGTAAGCATGTCTCTGTATAATTTTTTTTGACGTATGAATGTCTGTGTATAATACTTGCATGCATATGTAAGCATGTCTCTGTATAATTTTTTTTTGACGTACGAATGTATCTGTATAATACTTGCATGCATATGTAAGCATGTCTCTGTATACTTTTTTTTTGACGTACGAATATATCTGTATAATGCTTGCATGCCTATGTAAGCATGTCTCTGTATAATTTTTTTTGACGTATTTTTTGACCCCCCCCCCCACCTTTCAGGGCCCATAACTCCCGCTACCCACATACTTCTACTCACCTAAGAATGACCGCCTCCATCAAGAAGTCCATCTCCGTCTGCTCATTAACAACCTGGGGTAACGTCTTCACCGCCACGGCCAGATCACCGTCCACCATCGGGACGTTGGACAGCAGGCCGTAGTAGACCTCACCGAATGCCCCCTGGCCCAGCTCACTACAGGATCCAGACAGACAGACAGGCATAATGTTATGGTGAACAGTGGATCAAATACCTACACATTATAGGGAATTTAGATGATGCGTCATAGCAATGAATGAAACACGTTAAAACAAAATTGGCTACCTCGGGGAATTTTCTCAGGTCATGGTGCAAGTTGGTCAAAGTCAGCCAAGTCCACTCAGCTTTAAATGGGTACGTGGCTTAAGTTGGGGAAGTAAAAGGTGGCTGGAGGGGTGGGGGGTGGGGTTTGCTAACCACACAATATGTCGTGGTTACAGATGCAGATGATTTCTAACAACTGTCAAAACTGTTACCGTATCAACATATACCGTTACCGTAGCAACTTATACTGTTACCAATACAACATCTACCGTGATGATAGCAACAACTTGCCTGGCCAGTTTCAGGTATTTTCTCGGGATCTCCTTCAACCCCTGGTCCGAGTTGTTCAGGTCAATCCGGTCATAGTTGGGGTTGGTGTGCATCACCGCCGGCGGCCTCTGGATCTGGGACAGCGTGTGGCCGGCGATGTTGACCGGCGTGTTGTAAAAGTGGACACAAGGGCAGAAGAAAGAGGCAATCTTCTTAATGCTGGTCGGGTGTCTCGCCTTCACCGCCTGCCGTCTTAAGTCTAATTATTTTTTTTTTTGAAAGGCGAAAGAGAAACACAAATTCTTTTATTTTAATCGTATTTTAAACTGCTAATGACACTGTAAACAAAATACCAAATATAGGACAAACATAGGACAAACATTGGACTAACATAGGACCAAAATTGGACCAAGATTGGACAAACATTTGACCAACATTGAACCAAGATTGGAAAAACATTTGACCAACATTGAACCAACATTTAACCAAGATTGGACAAACATTAAACCAACATAGGACCAACATTGGACCACACCGCATTTAATATTGGTCTGATAACAAGTTATAACAACTTACGTAAATCTTATAAATGAATAAATAAATAAATATATAAATTTGTATTTGTAGTAAAAAAACCCAAAAAAAACCCAACTTATATACAATTATCCTGTAGACTCAACTATAAGGCCGGATATGACGGAAGAACACTTCGGATACTGCTAACGCTTTATAGAACTAGGACAATATAAATAATCATTATTTAGAATTTTATCAATAAAAAGCGTTCCTAACGGGGGAGTTATTTTTAATCAAGATCAAATAGTTCAAAGGGCAGATAATTGAGAGCTGGATTGCTAAAAAGTCTTTTATACAGTGCTTTTTTTTTCTGGCAGAACTCACAGGAACGGTGTTCCGGCACCTTTTCCCTGTACACCTTTGTTTACTGTACTATTTTCATTGTTATTTATTTATGACACGACGGCGTTCCGTTACCTAATTATAATACATATAAAAGCGATTTGGGCTCTGCGTTAAATCAAAAGTAAAGAATTAATACAGCAGTATTCCAGCTTAAAATACAATCATGAAAAAATCGGATCTGCCCGAAACCAAAAAATAACCTAGCCTACCGATCAAGCCTAAACTCTATGCACAGGTTTTGCAGGGTACAGCTAGTCTAATAATATAAAAGCGATTTGGGTTCTGCGTTACATCGAAAGTAAAGAATTAATACAACAGTATTCCAGTTTAAAATACAATCATGAAAAAATCGGATCTGCCAGAAACCAAAAGTAACCTAGCCTACGGATCAAACCTAAGGGAATATAATTCATGCAAAGGTTTTGCAGGGTACATTTAGTATGTAAATAATATGTATGATCCCATAATACTCCCATAAACGCATATCAAACATATGTTTACAAGATTAAGTCACGTTTCCAGAGTTATCAAAGAGTTGGCAGTCCGTCTGTAACTCACTTGGACCAATATAATTAAATGAACTTAATGTACTTCTGATGTGATATACAAATTAAACAGTGGGCTAGATGTTGGAGTAGGTGAGTGTAATTATGAAGGTAAATGTTTTAAGTTGGTTAAAGAAGTCTAATAATAATTTTATTTACTTTTAACGTCTGGTAAACAGTTGTGTGTATTTTAAGATATAGACATAGGTCATAGGTCATATATAATTATATTTCAGTTTTTGTTTTTTTGTACTGTTACTGGACTAAATCAAGAAGAATTACAAAAATAAAAAAAAAAAAAAATAAGATAAAACTACAGAATACATCAAAGACTGTGTCAAGGATTCTGTCAATCATCATGTACAGGGCCGTTTTTGCACTGTAGGGGCCCGAGGCAGAGAGACTTTCATGGATATATGAAGATTTGATAACATCTGGTTTGATTGAAATATGTTTAAAAAAGAGGCCCCCATGTAGTGGGGGGGGGGGCTGGGCTAGTTTGTCTTTCCATAAGGACGGCTCTGATAATAACCATGATTGTGTTAAAAACCATGATTGTGTTAATTACCATGATTGTGTTAAATACCATGATTGTGTTAAAACCATGATTGTGTTAAAACCATGATTGTGTTAATTACCATGATTGTGTTAATTACCATGATTGTGTTAAAATACCATGATTGTGTTAATTACCATGATTGTGTTAAATACCGTGATTGTGTTAATTACCATGATTGTGTTAATTACCATGATTGTGTTAAATACCATGATGGTGTCAATGTCCATGATTATGAACTTCGACAATGACCCTCATGCTAAAAGATGGACCGATGCGGATAAACTGCCAGACCCCAGTTAAATATGTAAACCAATTGGGAGGGGGTCACTAATGTCCAGTCACTCATGTCCAGGTCACTAATGTCCAGGTCACTAATGTCCAGTCACTAATGTCCAGTCACTCTTGTCCAGTCACTCTTGTCCAGTCACTCATGTCCAGTCACTAATGTCCAGGTCACTCATGTCCAGTCACTAATGTCCAGGTCACTCATGTCCAGTCACTAATGTCCAGTCACTCATGTCCAGGTCACTAATGTCCAGGTCACTAATGTCCAGTCACTAATGTCCAGTCACTAATGTCAAGGTCACTCATGTTAGATCTAATACTTACAGAGTCCAACACAGCACAAGCTGAGTAAAACAGTGACCACTCCACTGATGATAATCATGAGCATGAAGTTTGTGGTCAAGTCCAGGCTGTCCTTTTTAATGTCTGTAATGATAGAGGAAATAATTTATTGACATGGACTGAAGGTAAAGGAACAGTATTACTAGAGATAAACACCAAAAAAACAAGCGATATCAATGTATAAACAGTTCAATAAGGGGATAAGAGACGAAAAAAGACTGTACACTAGGGTTATGACTTCCCCACCAAACCATAAAACGAATATTATATATAACACAACACTGTAATGGAAAGTTACATAAGAACAACAAGTGCAATGCATGTAAGCATGAATATAGAGATGTCCAAAATATGAAATGATAATAAAGGACAGCATAGGAAACAAATTAAGTTGTATGCTTCATCATTAGTGAGAATAAAACAGTTAATAGTGCCTTTGAAGTCTCACAACGTGGAACAATATCTTGCATTATTTGTATAGCTCTTTCTGCATAGCAGTTACTTCGTTCTATACCAGGTATTGCTTAATCTTCACAGACCCAGTGCCTCAAGAAGCATCTTTCTGCTCCAGTGTATATATGCAAAGCAGGTTTTAAAATCTCTTTTCCTATTTTCCAGTCCCTTTGATCTGAAAACCATACTTCAGATCATGCATGCAGGCTTGTGGAGCCGGAGCCGAGGAGCCGGGAGCCGCTACTTTTTGCCGGAGCCGGAGCCGGAAAAATCTGGCGGCTCCACGGCTCCCAAATGCTTTTTTTTTACAGCAGAATTTTTTTTATTTTAGCTTTAAAATTCTAAATTTGTTTGATTGTTTGCCTCCTACAATTTGAAATGTTGTTATTTTTTAGGAACGCTACATCAGTAACAGCGTTAAAATGATAGCGTGCACGCACATCACCACAAGAAATCTTTAACGGGGAATCGTTTTGTGTTCGTTTTAAATCTTGTTTACCCTCCGAAATTTTTTTAATGGCATGTTATTTTGTTATATATAAAAGTTAAAACAGTTTTATTTCATAGAATAATTGTATCAATCATTTAAAATAAATTTGTACTAAGTCGACAAATAGAACGCGTCATTTCGTATTATTATTTGACCGCGAATCAGGCCCTTAGCGTGTGTGGGGACCAGGGGGGCTTAACACCCCTTGGGTTTTGTCTGGCCCCCTCTGCTTATTTTCTCTACTTAGTAAAATGTGTTACATGCCCCCCTGCTATTGTCTGCCCCCTGTTGTAGAATGCCTGGCCCCTGCTGTCAGGCACGCCGAGGGGGGCAGGGGGGGTCATTGCCAGCAGGCCCGCATCTTTAAGGGAGCCCGGCCACCCCGACCATGTCAATTTTTTTCACGACTTATTGTTTATTAAGGGACCCGCAATGATGTCCTGCCCTGGGGCTCGTGTTGGCTCTCGGCGCCACTGCCTGCTGTAGAATTTTCACGCTACGGGGCTGCCGCGAATTTCTAATAGACTAAAAACAAAAATGGTCGCCTTCTGTATTTAACAATTTTATTATAAACAGAATATCTGAAATAGAGTAGATAAATTTATACGGCTGTGGCTATACGGACCCGGGTCCCAATAAAATCCGATTGTTATTCGGACCCGTGGCAAATATGCACTAAGCTTAACTATATTTAAACTTTATTTGACGAAAACCCGAAAAAATAATGATACAGAGTCCGCTTAGTAGAACCCTAGACACTAAGTAACGATTAAATCATACAATTCAAACAATTATAAAAAAAAAACAATAATAAAGTTTATGTATAGATAAGCTAAGTGCATATTTGCCATGGGTCCGAATAACAATCAGATTTTATTGGGACGGTGTCCGAATAAAAATCGGAGTTTATTGAAATAACTTTTTATTACTTATGAAAATGGGGACTAGTGAAACCTCGGTCGAAAATAATGATACGATTCTGGATGCACTGAAATGGTTTGTTTTTAGTAAAACCGACATGCGTATATTTTTCAAGCGTAGCGTGAAAATTCTACAGCAGGGGCCAGGCATTCTACAGCAGGGGCCAGGCATTCTACAGCAGGGGCCAGGCATTCTACAGCAGGGGCCAGGCAATAGCAGGGGGTCAGGTAATACATTTTACTTAGAGCAAATAAGCAGAGGGGCCAGACAAAACGCAGGGGGCCCCGGCCCCCTGGCCCACCCGAACGCTACGGGCCTGCTATGGGGGTGAACGTGACAAAATTAAAAAAAATTTTGTCTCGTGTGATACTATCTTAATAGGGAGCCGGAGCCGGAGCCATCAAATTTGTGGGAGCCGGAGCCGGAAAAGAATTGTATGTACTGAGGGATTTGTCAACTGTTCTGTTGACAGTAATTTTGCAGCTTGCGTACCACACCATTTTTGCTGCCAGAATTCAATGTATCACAAATAATTACTCGAATACATGAATAGAGTACGTATTTAGCTAGAACAGCCCTATTCGCTGTAAATATTGTCTCTGCTTTTCCATTTGTCAGAGACAATATGGCTAATCGAATTTCTTTTTCAACGTTTTTCAGTAAAACAACTTGTTTTTCTCTTTCTATTCTATTTCTGTCAAAATGTATGCCCCATTTAAATTTTGTAAGCTGTTTTTAAACTGCAACTTCAACAATTCTGCTTCTTTATGGGTTGCCTTATACACTCCTGACTGCGAAGGAACTTCAATATTGGTAGAGTGTTCGCTTAATATTTTTAATACTTTACAAGCTTTATTTGATGACAAATTTGCTTTCCTACAAAATTAATTTCAAGCAGACGATTACAGTTGAATAAAATTGAAATACAAGAATACTATATTCCCAGATCAACCAAGCAGACTTTCCAAATTTTAAGCAGACCTTTCGTGATAATTACCAAACATAGGTTCATAAGATTTTACCATTTTTGGCAAAGTTGCAGTAGACGCATAATACATTGAAACAGTGCACTTAAAATTTAAAATAAACTTTTTTTTTTATTTAGTTTCAGACATCGAGGTAAAAATACCCTATAAAGTTCCTGCATGTAATTAATGTAATTAAATAATTGTTAATCCATCAAAGAAGTAATTTTATTGAAAAACGCTTCTTATATGTAAACACAAGATGGCGTTGGTGGGGAAGGTTTTTTTGAGTGAAAAATAAATGAATATTATTTTCATATTTTGTTCACAATTGTTCATTAAAAAATGCCATGCAAAATAAGATTCTGAAAAAAAAATGAAAAAAGTACTAACCCTACTGTACACTGTATTGACAGTACTGTGAATACATATTTATTAAAGATGGGAAACTTTCTGATGCAGAATTTACGGCGTGCTAATCGGCCATGCTCCTTGGGCCCCAACATCAACAGGGCCCCCACAAAAATCTAATGCTCACACTTGTCACTTTATTCTTCTTGTCTCCTTATTTTTAAAAGGGCCCACTATTTTCTTTCTCCAACTGGGGCCCCATTTTATTTTAATCTGCTTCGCATTAAATTAGAGAACATATCCAAAAGTGAATTACAAGATCTAATGACAAAACCACGCACAGAAAGTGAAACTAAACTAAAAGCTTTTAGAATCAACCCATTCTTTAATTTATTTCATGTCTAATTAATCATTTTAAACTTTATATTTTTTTAGTCTGTGTATAGCTACGACGCAGAACCGACAACAGCCAGTTTTTTACCTTGACAACCTTTTGTTGATGTCCTGTTGCTAGGGCACAGACACGTGGGCTGGTAGACATCTTCGTTCTCCAGCCACATGCAGTGGTAAGAGCAGTGGCAGCTGTCCACAAACACCTCGACCAGACCTGCCTCCGAATGGTGACCTGGGGGGGGGACAAAACAGACCAGAGGTAAACTTTTAATCACGGTTGATATTTGAGCTATTTCAGGAGCAGAGAAAGTGTTTGTGTGCGGGGTGGGGGAGGGGTGCACTAACCTTAGAATGAAAGGAATATAACCGTACATGTTAGTCCATTGACATTCAGAAGTTCCCATTTGGCAACCTCCCTAAAGCACCGCCCCTGGTTATAAAACCGTCTGAAGAATCTACACAAACTCACCTGTAGTGATATCGAACCGTCTGAAGAATCTACATAAACTCACCTGTAGCGATATCGAACCGTTCGAAGAATCTACACAAACTCACCTGTAGTGATATCGAACCGTCTGAAGAATCTACACAAACTCACCTGTAGTGATATCAAACCAGCCAGCTGAAGAGTGGATGAAAGATTTGCCAGACAATGATGCTCCAGCTGAGAAAAAAAACCACAACATCAATGACACATTGATTACATTTGGTACAACATCAATGACACGTTGATTACATTTGGCACACCATCAATGACACATTGATTACATTTGGTACAACATCAATGACACATTGATTACATTTGGTACAACATCAATGACACATTGATTACATTTGGCACAACATCAATGACACATTGATTACATTTGGTACAACATCAATGACACATTGATTACATTTGGTACAACATCAATGACACATTGATTACATTTGGCACACCATCAATGACACATTGATTACATTTGGTACAACATCAATGACACGTTGATTACATTTGGCACACCATCAATGACACATTGATTACATTTGGTACAACATCAATGACACATTGATTACATTTGGTACAACATCAATGACACATTGATTACATTTGGCACAACATCAACGACACATTGATTACATTTGGTACAACATCAATGACACATTGATTACATTTGGTACAACATCAATGACACACTGATTACATTGGGTTTTATTTTTTAGAGAGGGAAACAAATTGAGATCGGTTTCGGTAACTGAAAATATCGGGTATCGGAATTGGAAACGAAATCGGATGATTTTCACCTTATTTTGTTATTTTAATGCAGCGTTCGAGCTTCTTACTACTTCACTGACTTTCCATCTTGTGCCGTTAGGTATATGTATCGATACTAGGATAGGAAGTTTAAAGAAATATCGCGAGTCGTATCGAAATGGTCATACGACTTTATTTTCATAAAGAAAGATCCAGAAAATGTATGAAAAATACCGATATTATAGTAAATATGTAGCAACTAATAAAAAATGTACGTATAACTTACAATATAGCCAGTTATCCAGATCTAGCAGTTTATAACATCAAGATTTCAGCCAAAAAAAAAAGTAATCTAGATAAAAATATCTAGATAAGTATACAAAGTATCGATACATGTGCATGAATGTAGGGTCATCATTTACGTGTATTAATTTTTAAAAAAATGGCCATCACATAGCAAATATACCTCGACTCCAGACTACATATGTCACGTGACATCTATTTAAAACTACAGAACATAAAGACTTCATTTAGAAACTTAAAGGATTTTTAATGACACTTACAATAGCTAGTAAAAAAAACTTCATGTCGTCTGTTTACATATTGTCCTATCCCTAGTTATCACCCCTGGATAAGTTATTTGTATTATTTCCCCTTTGGTTGTATGCTAGTAAGGTCAAGTATGTTTTGGTGACGGGACAGGCCGGTAGAGCGTGTCAGTGATTGGTCAAGGATCACAGGACACGTGGGCTGTCAGTCCGAGAACGGTAGTCACACAGGGCAGTAAGTACGAGGAGTCATGGGGGGTTCAGTCTGATGTCGTAGTCTCACAGTGTAATCTCATGAGGTAGTCATAACAAGAGTCTCACAGTGTAGTCTCATGAGTCAGTCATAACAAAAGTCTCATAGTGTAGTCTCATGAGTCAGTCATAACAAAAGTCTCACAGTGTAGTCTCATGAGTCAGTCATAACAAGAGTCTCACAGTGTAGTCTCATGAGTAGTCATAACAATAGTCTCACAGTGTAGTCTCATGAGTCAGTCATAACAAGAGTCTCACAGTGTAGTCTCATGAGGTAGTCATAACAAGAGTCTCACAGTGTAGTCTCATGAGGTAGTCATAACAAGAGTCTCACAGTGTAGTCTCATGAGGTAGTCATAACAAGAGTCTCACAGAGTAGTCTCATGAGTCAGTCATAACAAGAGTCTCACAGTGTAGTCTCATGAGTCAGTCATAACAAGAGTCTCACAGTGTAGTCTCATGAGTCAGTCATAACAAGAGTCTCACAGTGTAGTCTCATGAGTCAGTCATAACAAGAGTCTCACAGTGTAGTCTCATGAGTCAGTCATAATAAAAGTCTCACAGTGTAGTGTCATGAGTCAGTCATAACAAGAGTCTCACAGTGTAGTCTCATGAGTCAGTCATAACAAAAGTCTCACAGTGTAGTGTCACGAGTCAGTCATAACAAGAGTCTCACAGTGTAGTCTCATGAGTCAGTCATAACAAGAGTCTCACAGTGTAGTCTCATGAGTCAGTCATAACAAGAGTCTCACAGTGTAGTCTCATGAGTCAGTCATAACAAAAGTCTCACAGAGGATGAGCGGAGACGTTTTTTTTTTGTGTGAGTGTAAAAAGGGGTGTGCCATTGATGCTATGTTGAGATGGAGGGGCTCGTCGTATTACAGTTTGATGACTATTTCATTGCACACTTCATGTATTTAAGTTAATTAGCGACGTTCATAATGACTTAGTCTTGTTATGGTTCTGAAATTGGAACGGGACTCGACACACACACGGTACACTAGTATAACACGCGAGTCGAGTACAAGTAAAACTCACCAACTGTTGGGCCCCCGAGGCCTCGATCTCCACAGGTGCCACCTCCCAGGCCGAACCCACCGCTGGGCATCCAGTATTCGTGACCGTCGTCGTCCATCTGGTGACACGGGGGGTGGCCGTCCAGGGACCTGTTCAGTAGCAGCTCGGTGTCCCAGGCGGTCATGGTAACAGGGTCTCCATCTGATGTGAGACACAATTTATTAACAGGGAATTTTATTAACAGGGAACTTTATTAACAGGGAACTTCAGATTCGTGGAGATAGAGGGGAGTTAACTGGGTCTCCATCTGATGTGAGACACAACTTATTAACAGGGAACCTTATTAACAGGGAACTTTATTAACAGGGAACTTTGGAATTCATGGAGAGAGAGAGGAGGGTTAGTTGGGTTTCTGACTTATGTGAGTTACTATGGATCAGCAGGGAGCTTTAGAGATTCAGGGAACGGGATAGGGGTCGGTTAGGTGGTTGTTACAGGTTAGCAGCTGTTGGGTAGGTGGTTGTTACAGGTTATCAGCTGTGGGGTAGGTGGTTGTTACAGGTTAGCAGCTGTTGGGTAGGTGGTTGTTACAGGTTATCAGCTGTGGGGTAGGTGGTTGTTACAGGTTATCAGCTGTTGGTTAGGTGGTTGTTACAGGTTAGCAGCTGTTGTGTAGGTGGTTGTTACAGGTTAGCAGCTTTTGGGTAATGGTGAGAGCGTAGAAAAAGGTAAACATTATCCCCTAAAGAAAAACAACATTTTAATTGATATTTTGATAATGGGACGGGGGTTGGGGTCTGTCTCCCCCCACCCCCTAGTTACAAAAAAATGGCGATGGATGGGGTGGACTCTGGAAATGCCACCCTCACATCCCAGTGTTAAAAAGTGTTCAGCAACGAAGAATAAGTTACTCTATGGCGGCCAATTAAATGCCCCCCTCCCCCCATCACCGAGGCGGAGAGCTTTTGTAGCCCGAAATGTAACGTTTGTAATCGACAAGGTTAAAGAGACACACACACACACACACAAAATGAAGTGACGAACCTGCCTGTGCCGTTTCTCCCTCTGTCACGTATTCTGTGATCCTCTGACCCTTCCCCCCACCAGCGACAATCAGTGCCAGGGGTCTGCTGTCGTTCAACATCTGTCAATAGTGATATGAGGACCGACTACATTACATAAAACACAAAGCCAATGATGGCTGCAATCAGATCACACCAAATTCTACATTCCAGGTCTTTCAAGATAAACTTTTTTGCCAAACATATTAAAACTTTGTATAAATACAGTCATAGACACACAATAGCAGCAGCAACAACAACAACAACAATAACAACAATAACAACAATAACAACAATAACAACAATAACAAAAATAACAACAACAACAGCAACAACAACAATGACAATAACAACAATAAAAACAATAACAACAACTATAACAATAACAATAACAACAACAACAATATTCCACATTAAGACTTGAACGCCCTTCTGTTATACCTTGAACACAATGGTGGCCCCTCCTCCACCAGCCCCGCCCCTGTGCCAGCCGTTCGCTGAACTCACTGTACAGTATGGAGGAAGTCGAGTGTCGACATCCACCGAAACCTGGATAGCAATAAAATAAGAGTCAGACAAATTATTGTTGAAAGTTTAACAATATGCAACTATTTAGCTTTTTAAAAACTAGGAGCAGACAATATACAACTATTTAGCGTTTTAAAAACTAGGAGCAGACAATATACAACTATTTAGCGTTTTAAAAACTAGGAGCAGACAATATACAACTATTTAGCGTTTTAAAAACTAGGAGCAGACAATATACAACTATTTAGCGTTTTAAAAACTAGGAGCAGACAATATACAACTATTTAGCGTTTTAAAAACTAGGTGCATGAAATTTATCCTTGTCACGATTTCATTTTTTTTGTCGTATGTACGGGCTGCTCACATAGTTCATTGTTGCCCGCCCCCACCCTAAGGGTCATTTACAAGATTATTATTTGAATGTAAGAATGGGGGAGGGGGGTGTTTATCTTAGATCCTATATAGACAACTAATTGGACGGTTATCGATGAGGCGGGATAGACATATTGCACTTTCACCTTTAACCTGAAAAAGAAAAATCCCCCCCCCCCCCGGATCACATCTACTTTGCTGCCGATCTGGGTGGGTGTTATCACCACTTTGGAACTTTTTGGTTCAGATATTGGGTGTCATTTTTAAATTACGCCCCGGGCGCCACAATCGATGTTTACGACACTGGGTTTACGGACATAATGCGCTCCCTATGTTAAAAGTTTAATAATTTTTAATATAGAGAGAGATAGAGAGAGGGGGGAGAGTGTGTGTGTTTGAGAGAGAGATAGAGAGAGAGAGAGAGAGATAGATGGAGAGAGAGAGAGAGAGAGAGAGAGAGAGAGAGAACAAAGGCTAACGTTCGAGACAAACGATCACGTACAGTATAAACGAAGGCCAGGCAGTACAGCAAGTGACCATCAAGGAGGAGCTAGTGACCGTTTCGACTGCCAGGATAAAAAAAATTGAGACCTCATTTTAAACCTTCATTTAAATAAACTTGTCGCTAATAGGGCAGTAAACATGATGGAACACAACACCTTGTCCCACTTCAGAGAAATTCTCCAGCAAAGGAAGCGACACATTTCATATGATAGTTTTTTGGTGCATAGAGATTTTTCAGTCCACCTACAAGGGAATAGGAAAACCTCTGAGATTTATGACTCTGAATAATGAAACGATTTCCCATCATCGTTTTTTTTTTTGTTACAAAGGTCTACTAAATCTTTTTATATTTTACATTTAATCTTTTTTGTTCTTTTCTCTTAAACCTCAAACATGAAGCACAAAAATAATTTGCGTTTTGTCAGGTAAACAACCGGATGTTGATAGAAAAGAATGGAAGCTAATAGAAAAGAATGTAACTTAATACATAAGAATGAAAGTTAATATAAAAGAGCGATTCTCATCTTGAGTTGGATTGTCTTCATTTCATTGACTTCAATGTTTCGGGTAACGAACGTTTTGGATGACGAACCAAGTTCTAGAACGAATTTAGTCCGTAACCAGAGGTTCCGCTGTATTAGGACTTACCGGACATGCGTCATCTCCTTGTTGGCCCACGGCGAAAAATATGGACTCTCCCTTCTCGAAGTACAGTTTCGTCTCAACGAGAGTTCCGAGTATGTCTTTGTGTTGCTTCTGATCGTCGACTGCCATCCCTCCTCGTGATCCGAACACTTCAAACCTGCAATGTACAATCTCACCTACTGTAGTTATATGTGCACTTGGGTGTACTGTAATCAAACACAACAACTACGACAACACAAACATACATGCACCACACACACACAAACCACACAAATTACCCACAAACAAACCACACACACGCACCACACAAACGCACACACGCACAAACACACACTATCCACAAACACACCACACACACGCACCACACACACACAAACACACACTACCCACAAACACACCACACACACGCACCACACACACACACACAAACACACACTACCCACAAACAACACACACACACTACCCACAAACACACCACACACACGCACCACACACAAACGCACACATGTGTTGGTATGCGTTTGTATGTGTGTACAGAATGAATGACGGATCACGTGACATAATGACGTCACATTCACATGCTTTCCTACCCTTTGAAATCAGCAGTTCAGGCCATTTAGCATACCAAAGAAACACAGCCCCGTAGCGTGAAAATTCTACAGCAGGGGCCAGGCATTCTACAGCAGGGGCCAGGCCAATAGCGGGGGGGGGGGGATGGCGGGGGGGGCAGGAAATACATGTTATTAAGTAGAGCAAACAAACAGAGGGGCCAGACAAAACGCGGGGGGGGGGGGCGGCCCGCACGCTACGGGCCTGAAGAAACATAATGCGAAATGTCGAAATGAATTGGGGGATTCCGTCGGGAGACTAAAGACCACACTATGTGTCGAAAGAATTCAAATTAATTTTTGCATGCATTTCTAATACCTGTAAATGGATGATTTCGGAACTGTCCAGATCTGAGCTCCGGCAAAGTTACCATCCTCCGATACACGGACTGAACTTTGAAGGTCATAATGGTGGTCACACATCTCCTGTGTCGGGCCCTGTCTACCCATCTGACCGCAGGTACTCAGAGATAAAACTGGACAGTATGAAGGACACGGTATATGTTTAGATATTAGTTATACACAGTGAAGACAATGAAACATTAAGTTTTTTATAATATCACAGTCAAAGTTTAAAAAAAAATATCATAGAAGTGCAATAAATAGCGCCAACTTTATAAGAAACCTATCAGAAACATATAAATATATATTGAAACCTATAAGAAACATATAAATATATATTGAAACATATAAGAACATATAAATATATATTGAAACCTATAAGAAACATATAAATATATATATTGAAACCTATAAGAAACATATAAATATATATATTGAAACCTATAAGAAACATATAAATATATATATTGAAACCTATAAGAAACATATAAATATATATTGAAACCTATAAGAAACATATAAATATATATATTGAAACCTATAAGAAACATATACATATATATTGAAACCTATAAGAAACATATAAATATATATATTGAAACCTATAAGAAACATATAAATATATATATATTGAAACCTATAAAAATAATCACACTGGGCGCATAACATAATAAATCAGTCCCAAAATTTACGCAAGATTTTAATTACGTGCAATTTGTGCAGTAGTGTTGCCAACTAAAAAAAAGTCTTAGGGACAACCAACAGTTCTTGATTATTAAAAATGGTTTCAACAAGGCGGTTCCACATACCATACATCCCGAGTTATTTCATAATCGTGTAATTTACCGTTTTGATGGTCAGAATTGTCCACCCAGATCATACAATTTAGTGCCACTGTATTTATATAAATGTTTATAATTTTTCCACCTCTGGCTCGCAACTCGATAACAAATAAAATAACAATAAAAAATATACGCAGCCCACAAAACTATAACAGGGGGAGGGGGCCCTGAGTCTTACTTATGTGCCGGGGCCCTTTCGCCAAATGGCTGACAAAAAATGAGATTTTAAATGGCCCTAACAAGGCATATTAATAAACAAAATGTGCAGAAATGAAATGAGTGTTAGAGTACGGTATTTGAATATATACACAAGTTTATACCAATTTATGCATGTCTTACCTGTGTGAGTAATGTCTTACTTGTGTGAATAGTGTCTTACCAGTGTGAGTAATGTCTTACCTGTGTTAATAACTGTGTGGATAATGTCTTACCTGTGTTAATAACTGTGGATAATGTCTTACCTGTATTAATAACCGTGTGAACAGTGTCTTACCTGTGTGAAAACATTCTGGGCTCATCGTCAGCTGGTGAAGTGCCACCTGTCCGTAGGTATCGGCATTGGTGAAGTATGTCTTAAACTGCAGCATGAAACTGAAACATTGCAGACGACATGTAAAATAGTTGCACGGGTGGTGGATCACAACAGGTAGGCGACACCCACACACACACACACACACAGATATGTTACAACTTAATATTTAATAGTGTACAACTAACTACCTAACATCATTTACCTGCAGCCACGTTTGACACTTAAATATGTGGAAGGGGGGACTCTAGATAGACTTGCCTGTTAGGGCCCTGACATCGATAGTAATTTGTAGTGGTATGGGAGGGCCCCCCCCCAAGCGGTCGCCTAATTTGTCTATGCATAAGAACGGCCCTGCATTTATGAGCACAAAAAAGTAAAACTGATATAAGTCTAAACTAGAAATCAAACAGTCAACAGTCTAGTCCGGGGGTGGGGGTGAGGGGTTGGCAAACGTTTAGAGTCGCGGGCCACGTTGGGTTCATCAATCTGACCGTCGAGCTGGTATTGACATGAACTTATATAGATACATATACATTAAAGGTAGACCCCCCCCAACATAAAAAGGCTAGTGCTAGAAACTAATGACGGGTGGGACTAGACGGTCTGGACTTGGCCCGCGGGGGCGCGTGGTTTGTTCATGTCTGGACTAAGCCATTAAATAAACCTACCCAAAGCCACGTGGGACACAGTTAACTTTGTACACACCCTCCTCCCTCCCCCTCCCCACGTAGTTTTTCCACTTGTTCATTGAATCAAATTATTGCGTCATAGAACGGTTGAACCTATTTGTATGCGACCGATATTTTCAGACCCAGTCCGCCATTGAATGTTAAACGAGCCAAAACAAAAAAAAAACAACACAGTACGATAGGACATAGCATAAATAATTAATTATAAATCATTTGTTGTGAGCGATAGATGTCTGTAGAGCTGAATGATGTGAGACTTTGGATTGGAATTGTAAATGTTTGCAAATGTTTTGGCAGTACTGATTTAAAAAAAGACAATTAACATGTTGATGCTTTTGGTGTGTTGATATTTTTGGTGTCTTGATATTTTTGGTGTATTAATATTTTTTGGTGTCTTGATATTTTTGGTGTCTTGATATTTTTGGTGTATTAATTTTTTTGGTGTCTTAATATTTTTGGTGTCTTGATATTTTTGGTGTGTTGATATTTTTTGGTGTGTTGATATTTTTGGTGTCTTGATATTTTTGGTGTCTTGATATTTTTGGTGTATTAATATTTTTTGGTGTCTTGATATTTTTGGTGTCTTGATATTTTTGGTGTATTAATATTTTTTGGTGTTTTTTTTTTTTTTTTTTTTTTTTTTTTTTTTTTTTTTTGGTGTGTTGATATTTTTGGTGTCTTGATATTTTTTGGTGTCTTGACATTTTTTGGTGTATTTATATTTTTGGTGTATTAATATTTTTTGGTGTGTTGATATTTTTGATGTGGTGATGTGTTGAAGTAGTTGCATCGAAATAAGAACTTCGAGGTTCACGATGCCTGGGGATTAAAAAAGCCCCATACAGTGGCCAAAGTCATTCAGTAATGCCCCCCCGCAAAACGTTTAGGTGAGGGGGCCCACGTCCTGAAGTATTGATGTGTTAGGGGGGCGCAAACAGAGTCGACAATTAGACAACACACAGCTCCCCTCACCAACTCACCTGACGTTCGTCAACTTGACAGGTAGGCTGACGACGGCCCTTTGAAAAACGCCCCTGTGGAATCCAGCCTGATTTACGGAGGGGCTTTCCCAAAGTAGTATGGGCTTTATTTTGTTAAACCTCTTTAGCTGAATCAGTTCCAGTTTGAGAACCGCGCTCCTGGGATCATCATCATCAATCAGATACCAGAACCTAATCTGGGGACAGTTCAAAGCGATTCTAAATGTCACAGTCTAAACCTAATCTGGGGGACAGTTTAAATCAATTCTAAATGTCACAGTCTAAACCTAATCTGGGGGACAGTTCAAATCAATTCTAAATGTCACAGTCTAAACCTAATCTGGGGACAGTTCAAATCAATTCTAAATGTCACAGTCTGAACCTTTTTATTTCAAAGATAAATGTATTCTTTATAGTACACTTTTGGTCTTTTTAACTGAACTAAAAAGATAACTGATTTGATTTAAAAAATCTTCATTTAATCATATTTATCAATCACATTTCAATTATGTTTCTAACAGTAAAGTCCACAGAATATTTATATAATTATTTTGCTCAGGTAAAGCCTATACAAAACTATTCCAAGTAAACTGTATACAAATAGTGACACAGGAAGCTTACCTGACAATGTTGACTTTCATAATTTGGTTCGAAACTGACGCTTCTTAGTATAGCTTCGTTCAACTTCCATTTTCCATTAAGTTTCACGTGAAGATAACTCTCGTCTCTTTTAATCTCTGGATAAGAAGAGCAATATCTCCATGGCTACACACGTGACCAATCAATTCCATTGAATAATCTGTTATACTTAAAGTCATACTGACCGAATAGCTGCTTGCTAACTAACTACATTTGTGTTGTGTCGATTGAGGTGTGTACGAATAAGAGATCCCGCGACTCAAATTTCGTTTTGAGATTATTATAAACAGGCAAGATTGAAATCTTTAGTGGTTTTAATAATCTATTTGACTAGCTCAGTGTTTCTCAAAGTGTGGGACGCGACCCGCCAGTGGGTCAAACCAGCTCATTTAAAGTGGGTATCTAAAACAACTTTTTATCCTAAACTTGTGTAATTAGTTTTTTTAATCCTTTTTTGTTCTTTCCGTACGGCTGGGTCGCGAAAACCGAACATGTTTCTCAGAGGTTCATGAATTCCCAAAAGTTTGAGAATCAATGGACTCGCCCATCTTTGCGCTGGTAAATTTTTTGTGAAGTAAAATGATAGGGAACCTTTCTACCCGCGTGACATAGACGGTAAACGTCTGACATTGTGGGTTCGCCATTACTTTGTTCGTTCTCTACTGAAACTTACCGAACTGGGTCAATGAAGAGTTGCTCCTCAAAGGATGCAACCTGTTGAACGTCTGGGAGGTAATGCTGTCCACGACCTTCTCCCACCGGAAGTCGCCACTCGTCCTTGATCTGACGTTGTACCACAGACACTGGCCGGACGGAAAGTCGCAGGTGTCCAGGTTCAGCAGTCCTTTGGGTGGGATATTGTCTTTAAAAAAAAACAAACAAAAATGCAAAACTGAAATTTCGTTATAGTGAAGAGCGAATTAGGCTGGGGTGTCGGTAGAATTATAGTCCGGCACAGACACCTACATCTGTGAGGGCCTAGGTAAAGGTAAATATTGGGGCCCTAAGGTAAATTACATTTTTGGGGGCCTTGGTAAAGGTACATTAAGGTGGGGCCATATGTGAAACTACATTTTGAGGCCTTTATGTACATGATGTCAAGGGCCATTCTAGTCTGACCAATGAGAACCTCTGATTTCATTGGTTGAGTCATTTGATTCATTTTTAGTTAAAGGCAAAAAAAAGTGCCTACAGAGGCCCCCTCCCTTCCCTATAGGGGGCCCAAGGAAGCAGCATTGATTGCCTATTTAAAAGAACGGATTTGTACACAACACATATTAGAGCATGTTACCTTTAAAATCAATATTTACCTATCTATCTATCTATCTATCTATCTATCTATCTATCTATCTATCTATCTATCTATCTATCTATCTATCTATCTATCTATCTATCTATCTATCTATCTATCTATCTATCTATCTATCTATCTATCTATCTATCTATCTATCTATCTATCTATCTATCTATCTATCTATCTATCTATCTATCTATCTATCTATCTATCTATCTATCTATCTATCTATCTATCTGTCTAATGTCACTTTCTACCACCCAAATACGCCAACCCCCATGACGTGGCCGTTAAAGAATAACGACGTCATCACAGTGTTTGGAAACAAGAGCATAAGACAGACAAGGGGACACAGACAACGATCAGGTCTGTTCACGATGTTAAGACCGTTATACAAAGGGGGGAAACCCTGTCAGGCGGCGAAGAAGTGGAAGGAAGCCAGAAGATAAGTAGGTCCCGTGGGAGGGGAAGACGTGAGACCCGCTGTCAAAGTGGAGATATTTATCGCTGACAATACAAATAAGTTCAGCCAGAGAGAGAGAGAGAGAGAGAGAGAGAGAGAGAGAGAGAGAGAGAGAGAGAGAGAGAGAGAGAGAGAATTTGGAAAAATTTGAAGAAGTAGAAATATTATGTCGACCGAGCAAAGTATTTCTATTTATTTTTGTAGCCAAAAATAGCCCACTCGTTCGCGCTAGACAGACATAGAGGCAAATGTTTATTTACATTAAATTACTTAAGTAAAAAATCTAAACATGTAAAATGAGACCGTTGTCTGATTATTTTTGTGTGCGTGTCGCTTAATATGTTTATGTCTTGAAAATTATTACCAGCGTCAGAAACTTTCAAAGTTTTTTTTAAAAAAAAGTTAAAGAAGTTACAACTTTTGTGGAAGTTACAACTTGTGTAGAAGTTACAACTTGTGTAGAAGCTACAACTTGTGTAGTTTTTTCCAAAAATGAATAACTACAAAAACATTAATTTCTGTACGACCGGTATGAAAGGAGGACAGCTGCTTGGTATGAAAGGAGGACAGCTGCTTTGGAGAAATTAAAAAAATTGTGTACGCTCTGAAAAAATGATATCAAATTGATGCCGGTCCACTAAATACCGCTGACGTTACAAAATTCGGTTAACATGTTTTCACCCACTGTCCTAAGAGTCAGTTTTACTCTAGGAATATTGTGTTGTTTTTTTTAAAAATCTACACATACAATGGACAAAACTTTGATTAGATAAACATTGTCTACAAAAAAGTGTTTCAAAGTCTTTTTTTTTAATGAGGACTACATGGCTGCTTCCAATATTGACACCATAATGTTCACAACAAATAAAGGAAGTTTAATAAAATAAACTAACAGACATTTGGAGAATGGTGCACACCATACATTAAACAACAGAGAATGGTGCACACCATACATTAAACAACAGACAATGGTGCACACCATACATTAAACAACAGAGAATGGTGCACACCATACATTAAACAACAGAGAATGGTGCACACCATACATTAAACAACAGAGAATGGTGCACACCATACATTAAACAACAGAGAATGGTGCACACCATACATTAAACAACAGAGAATGGTGCACCCATACATTAAACAACAGAGAATGGTGCACACCATACATTAAACAACAAGAGAATGGTGCACACCATACATTAAACAACAGAGAATGGTGCACACCATACATTAAACAACAGAGAATGGTGCACACCATACATTAAACAACAGAGAATGGTGCACACCATACATTAAACAACAGAGAATGGTGCACACCATACATTAAACAACAGAGAATGGTGCACACCATACATTAAACAACAGAGAATGGTGCACACCATACATTAAACTACAGAGAATGGTGCACACCATACATTAAACTACAGAGAATGGTGCACACCATACATTAAACAACAGAGAATGGTGCACACCATACATTAAACAACAGAGAATGGTGCACACCATACATTAAACAACAGAGAATGTTGCACACCATACATTAAACAACAGAGAATGGTGCACACCATACATTAAACAACAGAGAATGGTGCACTTTTCCATACATTAAACAACAGAGAATGGTGCACACCATACATTAAACAACAGAGAATGGTGCACACCATACATTAAACAACAGAGAATGGTGCACACCATACATTAAACAACAGAGAATGGTGCACACCATACATTAAACAACAGAGAATGGTGCACACCATACATTAAACAACAGAGAATGGTGCACACCATACATTAAACAACAGAGAATGGTGCACACCATACATTAAACTACAGAGAATGGTGCACACCATACATTAAACTACAGAGAATGGTGCACACCATACATTAAACAACAGAGAATGTTGCACACCATACATTAAACAACAGAGAATGGTGCACACCATACATTAAACAACAGAGAATGGTGCACACCATACATTAAACAACAGAGAATGGTGCACACCATACATTAAACAACAGAGAATGGTGCACACCATACATTAAACAACAGAGAATGGTGCACACCATACATTAAACAACAGAGAATGGTGCACACCATACATTAAACAACAGAGAATGGTGCACACCATACATTAAACAACAGAGAATGGTGCACACCATACATTAAACAACAGAGAATGGTGCACACCATACATTAAACAACAGAGAATGGTGCACACCATACATTAAACAACAGAGAATGGTGCACACCATACATTAAACTACAGAGAATGGTGCACACCATACATTAAACTACAGAGAATGGTGCACACCATACATTAAACAACAGAGAATGTTGCACACCATACATTAAACAACAGAGAATGGTGCACACCATACATTAAACAACAGAGAATGGTGCACACCATACATTAAACAACAGAGAATGGTGCACACCATACATTAAACAACAGAGAATGGTGCACACCATACATTAAACAACAGAGAATGGTGCACACCATACATTAAACAACAGAGAATGGTGCACACCATACATTAAACAACAGAGAATGGTGCACACCATACATTAAACAACAGAGAATGGTGCACACCATACATTAAACAACAGAGAATGGTGCACACCATACATTAAACAACAGAGAATGGTGCACACCATACATTAAACAACAGAGAATGGTGCACACCATACATTAAACAACAGAGAATGGTGCACACCATACATTAACAATGAGTGGAGACTTACTTTCAGCATTTTTTCACACACCCATCTCCCCCCCCCCTCCTCCTCAAAATTTAAGCTCATGTTACTAACTTACATTGTGTCCGAGAATGTGTAACAAAGTTGAACTGTGCGTCCTAGAACATGTTACTAAGTTACACTGTGTCCGAAATCATGTAACAAACTTACGTTGTGTGTCCGCCAATAAACCAGAAAGGTCTGGGTTTAATTATTAAACTTCCCGCACTCCCTACCCCCCCCCCCTCCACCACAACGGCTCAGTTGAAGATGTGTCTTAGAATGAACGTAGCCACTGCAGTGGACAGTACCATGGCGCCCTCTCCCCCAACCCCACCATCTACACATCCGCCTTCATTTGGGGCGATGAGGCATTTCACATGGGACTGAGCTTGCAGGGAGTCGCTGGTGTATGGCGCCCTCACTCGAACAGAGTCACAATTTGACACCACCCAACAATTTAAACAGAGTCACAATTTGACACCACCCAATCATTTAAACAGAGTCACAATTTGACACCACCCAACCATTTAAACAGAGTCACAATTTGACACCACCCATCCATTTAAACAGAGTCACAATTTGACACCACCCAACCATTTAAACAGAGTCACAATTTGACACCACCCATCCATTTAAACAGAGTCACAATTTGACACCACCCAACCATTTAAACAGAGTCACAATTTGACACCACCCATCCATTTAAACAGAGTCACAATTTGACACCACCCAACCATTTAAACTTTTGTTCTGTACAACCATACCCCCACTCAATCCGAGGTTTAAATATATTGGCCGATTATACAATCGTATTCAACGACCGCATTGATATCTTTATCTATAACAATATCCTAGAGACAGCGTCTGGTGTGATGGCCGATTGAACTAATACACACAGACAGGTCTGTGAGAGTGATAGAGAGAGAGAGAGAGAGAGAGAGAGTGAGAGAGAGAGAGAGAGAGAGAGAGAGAGAGAGAGAGAGAGAGAGAGAGAGAGAGATAGGAAAAGATTTGAAAAAAAAAACAACAACAAATCACAGATTGCTGGACTGGATTAATGAGACGCAACAGAATTTAAAAAAAAAGTTCTTGTAATCTCCAACTGTTTATTTTTGTTTTATTTGAATAGAGAATAGCTCAGAGTGAATCAGATATTGAAGACGATAATTTGTATAAATAATTGTAACATTTTTTATACATATATAAGCAAAGCCTTAACAGGCATCGTAAATCTAATGCTCACGTTTTGCCTCTGTAATTGCTAGAAATCACGCAGATATGCTTTGAGCAATGAAGCAAGGAAATCAAAATGCATCACTTCAAAACTGTGCGCGTGTGTGTAGGCGCCATAAATTGATTGAATATGTGCGTTGGCCAAATTTAATGTATGTTGTTAAATTTTAATCTCTTATCAGGGAAAATCTACTTTACAATGTATTTCAATTAACTGTTAACTAGATAGAATGAAAATAATTGAATTCGTGTCTGTTCATTTATCATGTCAATTATTTATTATGTTTTTTTTTTATGTCATGCATAGATATAAAGCGCCAGTTTTTTTTTTAATCAGATGGAGTTATTTGGCTTTGTATTTGTGAAAAATCTGGCAATTTTCATTGCAATGTAATAAAACCTGGTATTTCTTTTTCGAAGTGGCTAAGGATACAGCCAACGCGCATGAGCTCTAGCGCTTAGACGGACTATTTTTTTGTGTGCGCATTAGGGTTAGGGATAGGGTTAGGGATAGGGATAGGGTTAGGGTTAGGGATAGGGTTAGGGTTAGGGATAGGGATAGGAGCAGTATCTATAGCTGGACCACGAAATCCAGCAATCGAGCATGAAAAATAGTCCGTCTAAGCGCTAGAGCGCATGCGCGTTGGCTGTATCCGTAGCCACTGCGTTTCTTTTTTTTACCCATTTGTTACAGTAAGAATCACAGAAAGGAATTCTGTGGTAGAGAGTACCTTTACTATTTTTAGATACCTTTTGTGTCCCCCCTTCAAGGTACTAAAACACGAAAAAAAAATGTTTTTATATGTGAAGACTTAATTATCGCATTCTCTCTCGGTTGTTGATTCAATCTTCTATTCCTGTCTTCACTTTTAGTCTATTACTTGCGGTCTGGTGGCTCAATCAAAACCTTTGGTCCTGCTGAATCGGTCCGTTGATTCACCATTTAGAATTAACTCAGTAGGTGGAATTAATTTGATGACAAGAATGGAAATAACTGAGCAAAATAGTTTTTAAGGAATATTCTAAGATATTAGAAATTGGAATATGGATGGTGGCCCAGGGCAAAGGTAAAAAAAATGGGGCTCAGGGCAAAGGTACATTCTGGGGCGGTAGACAAAAGTTCATAAAAAACAGCCATAGGCAGGCGAATAGATTGTCTTTATAAGAACAGCTTTGTACATAACAAACAGCCATAGACAGCTGCATAGATTGTCTGTTTATAGGAACGGTTTTACACATAACAAACAGCCATAGACAGCCGCATAGATTGTCTGTTTATAGGAACAGCTTTGTACATAACAAACAGCCATAGACAGCCGCATAGATTGTCTGTTTATAGGAACAGCTTTGTACATAACAAACAGCCATAGACAGCCGCATAGATTGTCTGTTTTATAAGAACGGTTTTACACACAACAAACAGCCATAGACAGCCGCATAGATTGTCTGTTTATAAGAACGTCATTGCACATAACAAACAGCATCGAGGAGTGGGCGTGTGCTGCTCCCAATCCCGTGATGCACAAGAAGGCTCGATGAGCCTAAAGATGGATGGATGGATGGGTGGATGGGTGGATAGATGGATGGATGATTGAATGGATGGGTGGATGGATGGATGATTGAATGGATGGGTGGATGGATGATTGAATGGATGGGTGGATGGGTGGATGGATGGGTGGATGGGTGGATAGATGGATGGATGATTGAATGGATGGATGGATGGATGATTGTATGGATGGATGAATGGATGGATGGATGGGTGGATGGGTGGATAGATGGATGGATGATTGAATGGATGGGTGGATGGATAGATGGATGATTGAATGGATGGGTGGATGGATGATTGAATAGATGGGTGGATGGGTGGATAGATGGATGGATGATTAAATGGATGGGTGGATGGATGGATGATTGAATGGATGGATGAATGGATGGATGGATGGATGGGTGGATAGATGGATGGATGATTGAATGGATGGGTGGATGGATGGGTGGATGAATGAATGAATGGATGGATGGATGGTTGAATGGATGGATGGGTGGATGGATGAATGAATGGATGGGTGGATGGGTGGATGGATGAATGGATGGATGGGTGGATGGATGGATAGATGAATGGATGGATGAATGAATGAATGGATGGATGGATGAATGGATGGGTGGATGGATGAATGAATGGATGGATGAATGGATGGGTGTAGGGATGGGTGGATGGATGGATGGATAGATGAATGAGGAGTGGGCGTGTGCTGCTCCCAATCCCGTGATGCACAAGAAGGCTCGATGAGCCTAAAGATGGATGGATGGATGGGTGGATGGATGGATAGATGGATGGATGATTGAATGGATGGGTGGATGGATGGATGGATGATTGAATTGATGGATGGATGGATGATTGTATGGATGGGTGGATGAGTGGATGGATGGGTGGATGGGTGGATAGATGGATGGATGATTGAATGGATGGGTGGATGGATGGATGGATGATTGAATGGATGGATGGATGATTGTATGGATGGATGAATGGATGGATGGATGGGTGGATAGATGGATGGATGATTGAATGGATGGATGGGTGGATGGATGGATGATTGAATGGATGGGTGGATGGATGATTGAATGGATGGGTGGATAGATGGATGGATGATTGAATGGATGGGTGGATGGATGGATGATTGAATGGATGGATGAATGGATGGATGGATGGGTGGATGGGTGGATAGATGGATGGATGATTGGATGGGTGGATGGATGGGTGGATGAATGAATGAATGGATGGATGGGTGGATGGATGGTTGAATGGATGGATGGGTGGATGGATGAATGAATGGATGGGTGGATGGGTGGATGGATGAATGAATGAATGGGTGGATGGGTGGATGGGTGGATGGATGGATGTATGAATGAATGGATGGATGAATAAATGAATGGATGGATGGATGGATGGGTGTAGGGATGGGTGGATGGATGGATGGATAGATGAATGAGGAGTGGGCGTGTGCTGCTCCCAATCCTGTGATGCACAAGAAGGCTCGATGAGCCTAAAGATGGATGGATGGGTGGATGGGTGGATAGATGGATGGATGATTGAATGGATGGGTGGATGGATGGATGGATGATTGTATGGATGGGTGGATGAGTGAATGGATGGGTGGATGGGTGGATAGATGGATGGATGATTGAATGGATGGGTGGATGGATGGATGGATGATTGAATGGATGGATGGATGGATGATTGTTGGATGGATGAATGGATGGATGGGTGGATGGGTGGATAGATGGATGGATGATTGAATGGATGGGTGGATGGATGGTTGGATGATTGAATGGATGGGTGGATGGATGATTGAATGGATGGGTGGATGGATGGATGATTGAATGGATGGGTGGATGGACGGATGATTGAATGGATGGATGAATGGATGGATGGATGGGTGGATAGATGGATGGATGATTGAATGGATGGGTGGATGGATGGGTGGATGAATGAATGAATGGATGGATGGGTGGATGGATGGTTGAATGGATGGATGGGTGGATGGATGAATGAATGGATGGGTGGATGGATGAATGAATGAATGGGTGGATGGGTGGATGGATGGATGTATGAATGAATGGATGGATGAATAAATGAATGGATGGATGGATGGATGGGTGGATGGATGGATGGATGGATGGATAGATGAATGAATGGATGAATGAATGAATGGATGGATGGATGAATGGATGGGTGGATGGATGAATGAATGAATGGATGGATGAATGGATGGGTGTAGGGATGGGTGGATGGATGGATGGATAGATGAATGAATGAATGAATGAATGGATGGATGGATGAATGGATGGATGGATGAATGGATGGATGGATGAATGGATGGATCGATTAATGAATGGAAGGATGAATGGATGGATGGGTGGATGAATGAATGAATGGATGGATGGATTATGAATGGAAGGATAGATGGATGGATGGATGAATGAATGGATGGATTAATGAATGAATGGATAGATGAATGGATGGATGGATGGATGAATGGATAGATGGACGGATGAATGGATGGATGGATAGATGGAGTGTTTATATGTTCGTCATTGATGTGAACGAACTGACATGAGTGGAGCGCGGGCGGGATCTGATAGCCAACCGGGTTGTTTTTATCCCGCTAGCCACAGTTATCCCATATCTTGGCGTGCATGTAGAACACCGACCAAATGTTTGACCTGAAAGCTAGTGAGTTATTCGCAACGAAGCGAAATTAATCAATCACTCACTCAACACGATACCAGCCGTCGAACAGACCCTGCCTAAATTCAATGACTTCATCAACTGATTCAAACACGTGACTCAAATAAAACATGGTAGATCTGTTTGTATCGTCAAACAAACAAACAAACAACAAAGTGCTGATCACATTAGCCATGGGCGTCGACTCACCAGCGCCCTCTACTTCAATTACACACACCCCGACAGCGCCCTCTACTTCAATTACACACACCCCGACCGCGCCCTCTACTTCAATTACACACACCCTGACAGCGCCCTCTACTTCAATTACACACACCCTGACAGCGCCCTCTACTTCAATTACACACACACACACCCTACAGCGCCCTCTACTTCAATTACACACACCCTGACATATTCCGCCTTTATTTTTTTCTAAAACTGTCCCACGACAAGATAGATTGCTTGTCTCCTCGAGATATTCAATTGTCTTCAAAACCTGATCCCCCCCCCCCCCGGGGCGGGCAGTTTCCCCGCCCACGCTATGTTTCATCATGAACGTTCAAAAAGGAAAAAAAAAAACAACATCCACACAAACCTGAACAAATAAACTCTAAAACGTCCCCTCCCCCTCTCTCCTTTCAATTCAACCCCCCCCCCCGATCACCATAGATCAGTGTTTCTCAAAGTGTGGTGGTTAAACGAAGCCCAGGCGTACGCGAAGAAATTTTTTGATGGTGCGTACGCGCTGCACTGGATTGAGAACATCGGGTAAACGTGCCACGGGTCAAGGAGATCAATGAAATGAGTAGTGTGGTGGGGGGGGGGGGGGGGGGGGTCGGGTGGATGGGTGGGAAGGGGGGGTGTTAAAGCCAGAACCAACTAAACGGTATGCAATTATAATTTTCTTTCTAAGGGGTGCATAGATTTAAGAGAATTAGGGAAAGGGGTACATAGATGTCGACAGTTTGGGAAACACTAAATTTGATGGTCGAGCCCAGAAGCCAAAATAAAGAATAAAAAAAAAAGGAAAATCTGATATTCAGGATTTGGTTAAACTAACTCTAGATTACTTGCTGCTTTTCTCAACAGAGTTGATGACACAGTCGAATGTCCGCCCACAGATTTTCTTTTTACCCCCCCTCCCCCGCTCCCCCTCCTTTAAACTCTCTTTACCTTATGTGAAGATTAAATTGAAGAACATGGAGTGTAAAAGTTTTAAACTGAAACCATTCAATATATAAAGTGAAACCATTCATTATATAAAGTAAAACCATTCATTATATTTTGTATCCATAATATATATGTATATATATATAAGAGAGAGAGAGAGAGAGAGAGAGAGAGATAGAGAGAGAGAGAGATAGAGGGAGAGAGAGAGAGAGAGAGAGAGAGAGAGAGAGAGAGAGAGATAGCACCAGTTAATATTGTCGTTGGTGTGCAAGACGTTCAAGCCTGTGTGTTGAAGGTCCAGTAATTAGCCGGACACTATATAGTCTGTTGGTGTGTGTGTGTGGGTGCATGTGGTTGTGTGTGTGTGTGTCTGTGTGGGTGTGTGTGGGAGTAGATGTGTACTTCTGCTCTTGAAGATTTCTTTACAAATAATTGATCAGAAACACATTTGATTGAATGGAGTCAGGACAGCTGGACGTGTGGGAGTCGCCAGAGACAGTGGGACGGAGGTGGGCGGTGGTCAGCATAACAAAATGACCGTCATGACGTCATGGGAAAGAAAAAGTAATGAAGGGAGAAAGCAGAGAAAAGTAAGAAAGTGTGTGTGTGTGTGCGTGTGCGCGCGCGTGTGTGAGTGTGTGTGTGTGTATAGTGCATGTGTGTGTTTGAGTGGATGTGTATGAGTGCGTGTGTGTGTGTGTGTGTGCTTGCGTGTGTGTCCGCGCGCGCTTGTGTGTGTGAGTGTGTGAGTGTGTAGAGAGTGGGTGGGAGGACACTGCATTTAATACCAGCTCAGCTGGACTTGTGTGAGTTGGTCAGTTTGATATCCTGGACACGAATGTCTAAAATGACTCGATATTATCGAGTGGCTGACCATTATGTTTTGTTGACTGTTAGTTTTCGGACAGTTGATTGGAGGGGTTAGTTATGTCTCTGTGATCTCTCAGCTGACGTGAATACTCGAATCTACTTCAATTATCTTTGACACTCTGTCTCTCATTCTGTCTGTCTGTCTAACCGTAGTGTCGGACTATCTCGTTGTCATTTTAGATATTTTGTCTTGGCTCTATCGCTGTCTTACGTTTTGTCGGTCTGTCTTTCTGTATTCTGACTTGTTATTTATTTGATCCCTCTTTCAGTCCTTTCAGTCTGCCTGACTGTCTTGCTTTCATTCTTACTGTTTGCCTGTCATCCTGCCTGTCATCCCATCCTGTCTGTTTTACTGTCTGTTTATCCTCCTGCCTTAGTATTTATCAACTAGGCTGCCTATGTTTACAACTTCTTTTGCACTACTGCATTCTGAACTGGAATATTTATTGAAATGTAATATTTATGGAACTGTAATATTTATTGAAATGTAATATTTATTGGACTGTAATAATTATTGAACTGCGATATTTATTGAACTGTGATATTTATTGAACTGTGATATTTATTGAACTGTAATAATTATTGAACTATAATAATTATTGAACTGTGATATTAATTGAACTGTACACATTATTGCAGTGCAATACGAGTTGGATCACCATTTCATTACTTATTAGATTAATCTGTTCAACGAATACAAACTGTGAGACATTGATTTTATTTATTTATTTATTTTAATACAGTTGGTCTCAAATTGAGGGGTCCCAACACATTGGTGGGTTGCGAGCAGATTTTGAGAGGATCGCCAAAATATTTAATATTTACTTCATTTACATCTGCATCTAATTTTAGTTTTTCTTTTATCCACCCACCCCCACCCACATCCATCCACCCATCCAACCATCCACCCACATATCAATCCATCCACCAACACATCCACCCACCCATCCATCCACACACCCACCCACACACACATCCACCCACCTATCCATCGACCCACACATCCAACCACCCATCCATCGACCCACACATCACCCATCCATCAACCAACACATCCACACATCCACCCATCCACCCACCCATCCATCCACCACCCACCACATCCATCCACCCACCCATCGATCCATCCATCCATCAACCAACACATCCATCCACCCCACCCATCCATCCATCCATCAACCCAACACTATCCACACTACCCATCCATCCACCCACCCATCCATCCACCAACACATCCATCCACCCACCCATCCATCCACCCACCAACACATCCATCACATCCATCAACCCACCCATCCATCCATCCATCCACCCATCCATCCACTCACACATCCACCCATCCACCAACACATCCATCCATCCATCCATCAACCCACACATCTATCCACCCACCCATCCATCCACCCACCCATCCATCAACCAACACATCCATCCACCCACCCATCCATCCACCCACCAACCATCCACCCACCAACACATCCATCCATCAACACATCCACCATCCATCCATCATCAACCCACACATCCATCCACCAACACATCCATCCATCCATCCATCAACCCACCAACACATCACATCCAACCATCAACCCACCCATCCATCCATCAACCAACACATCCATCAACCCACCCATCCATCCATCCACTCACACATCCATCCACCACCCATCCACATCCACCAACCATCCATACACCAATCACATCCATCCACCAACACATCCATCCATCCATCCATCCATCAACCCACACATCTATCCACCAACACATCCATCCACACCCATCCATCCACCCACCAACACATCCATCCATCCATCAACCCACCCATCCATCCACCAACACATCCATCAACCCACCCATCCATCCACCAACACATCCATCCACCACCCATCCACACCCACCAACACATCCACCCACCAACACATCCATCCACCAACACATCCATCCATCCATCCATCAACCCACACATCTATCCACCAACACATCCATCCACCACCCATCCATCCACCCACCAACACATCCATCCCACCCCCCCCCCCACCCATCCACCAACACATCCATCAACCCACCCATCCATCCACCAACACATCCATCCACCACCCATCCATCCACCACCCATCCATCCACCAACACATCCATCCACCCACCAACACACTCCATCCATCCACCAACACATCCATCCATCAACCCACCCATCCATCCACCCACCCATCCATCCATCCACACATCCATCCATCCATCCACCCCCATCCATCCATCCACCCACCTCACAATTCGATATGAAGTTCAATATTTTATCGTTTCCTTTCATAAAACCAGACAAGAATTTACTTTCCATTAAATGCCTGGCCAAAGGAAATAAGTCGGCAGCATAAAATACAAACAAGTAACAGAGACGTTCATACAAATTAAATCCACAAGACATTTTTAATATAAAGATTATTATCATGTAGCAGTTTGAATGGAGATATGTAAAACAATGTTTCACTTTGTAAAGCGGCTGAACTCTGATTTCCCTCCCCCCCGTAACTTACCGAGTGCGTGGGCGGATTGTCGAACCTGACAAACTAGTATTTACATATTTACAAGAAATAATGTGTGCCAGATTCTGTTGCTTGCCAGGGCCCACAGGGAAATCTTCGGTTTGCCAGATAGTACAATTTGAATAGATTATCCTTTCTATTTTAAAACCTAAAATAGTGAGTTTGTAAACTCTGAATAGAGACTTACACACACACACACTCACACACACTCTCTCACACACACACATACAAATGTATATATATATGTATATATATATATATATATATATGAATAAGACATACAATTTTCCACAGAGCAGACGACATCCGAATGTGTTAAAAGTCTTCACAGAGACGAAGAAAAATTGAATTCAGTAAAGAGATTAAGTTTGTGTTATATTCGACATTAGCACACTTTTCTGAATTCCCTGTTGAATTTTTTTCTTCTTTTTTTTTTTTTACCTCCAATATTTCACCAGATGGGAGTCCAAACTATAGGATAGAAAACTATATTCAAACAAAAAAAAAATAATAAATGCTTTGTAATAAAGTTTGAAAAGTAAAAAAAAAAGTAAATTCAAAGTTTCCAGGAATAGTTTAGTATTGACAACAATTGGCCCTAATGACGTCATCAACAACGTAATCTGTTGCAGACGTATAATGTAATTTTCGTCCTGTGTATTCTGAGAAAGACATGAAACTTTTCAAAGTGAGAGAATGAGTTAGCAAGAGAATAAGTGAGTGAGTGAAAATGAGTGAGCGAGAGAATGAGTGAGCGAGAGTTCGCCATGGATCGGGAAAAATGTACATGCTAGACCAGGGGTGTATAGGCCCAGAACCCCAAGGGGCAGTTCAAATATTATATAACGCAAAAAAAGCGCCCAAAATGTACCATCTCAAATCCCTAATAACGTTCTATAACAAATATCAGGCCACAACCTTTCCACCTAATTATATAACAAAGGTCCAACACCCCTCCCACCCCCCCTCCTCCCCACCCCCAGTTCAGATTGCTGACTTGGTTGACAAACAATATCTTTAATAAAAAAATGATAGCACGACAATGCAATATATAGACCAAAATAATTACACAGCCTTTATTTGTTTTGGCCGAAAATACGGTGCCAGACTTTTTTTTTTTTAAAGAAATTCAATTCACCGCTTCAAGAAAGTTCGTCTCTGTAATGTAAACAGTCAACATGCCTGGTTGCACATCATATCTTCAGTCAAATTTAATCTCTCAAACAGTAAAGAAAAATAACTATGACGTTGCGTCGTCTGGTGGGATCTTTATTTCGACAAAAAGCAGCAACGCACATCGAGGGAGGGAAGCAAAAAAAAACAACAAACAAACAATAACAAACCAGTTCACGAGTCACAAACAACACACGGCGCCAAGCTGTTTATCCTCATCGATACAAATTCTTTCATGCGCCATTTGTGTTGATGTTATCTTTCTCAATTTACAGCGAGAGATGTAAAGACAACAACAACAACAACAACACCGCCAAAATATTTCTTTTTGCTAAATAAACAGCCAACAATATACAGTACACAGTGAAGATTATAAACAATAGACAGTAGACAGTGAAGACAATAAACAGTCAACAATATACAGTAGACAGTGAAGACAGAGAAGACTATAAACAGTAAACGGTATACACTGAAGGCAATAAACAGAAAACAATTCACAGTAGACTATAGACAGTGAAGATAATAAACAGTAAACAATGAACAGTGAACAATAGACAGTAAACAATAGAGAGAACAGATAATAAACATAAACAATGAACAGTGAACAATAGACAGTAAACAATAGAGAGTAATTAACAATAATAATAAAACATTCATTAAATATTTTTTTTTTTCTCGACATGTCTCTATAAACTAATTCAGTTATTAAGTAAAGTCTTAAGTAAAGTACGTCGAAACATATGCAAAATACGATTCGATATAATGAACCGAAAAACGAAATACCTTAGTTAAAAATCTTTGGAGATTCAATATGACATTTCTTGACAATTTCATGAAGTACTTCTAATTGTTGGAATAAAGTTTATACTACATGTTTATATTAGTAGCTGTTCCCCCTGCCCACACACTCTTTAACGTCAGCAGCTGTTCCCCTGCTCACACACTCTTTTAACGTCAGCAGCTGTTCCCCTGCTCACACACTCTTTTAACGTCAGCAGCTGTTCCCCTGCTCACACACTCTTTTAACGTCAGTAGCTGTTCCCCTGCTCACACACTCTTTTAACGTCAGTAGCTGTTCCCCTGCTCACACACTCTTTTTACGTCAGCAGCTGTTCCCCTGCTCACACACTCTTTTAACGTCAGTAGCTGTTCCCCTGCTCACACACTCTTTTAACGTCAGCAGCTGTTCCCCTGCTCACACACTCTTTTAACGTCAGTAGCTGTTCCCCTGCTCACACACTCTTTTTACGTCAGCAGCTGTTCCCCTGCTCACACACTCTTTTAACGTCAGTAACTGTTCCCCTGCTCACACACTCTGTTAACGTCAGTAACTGTTCCCCTGCTCACACACTCTTTTAACGTCAGTAACTGTTCCCCTGCTCACACACTCTTTTAACGTTAGCAGCTGTTCCCCTGCTCACACTCTTTTAACGTCAGTAGCTGTTCCCCTGCTCACACTCTTTTAACGTCAGTAACTGTTCTCCTGCTCACACACTCTTTTAACGTCAGTAGCTGTTCCCCTGCTCACACAATCACACACAGAAAGACACACACACATGCACACCCATCTTTTCAAACCCACCATATAATAAACCATTTACTTGATGGATAATGGTCAGTATCAGACAGCTATTAAGTTCGGTGCTGACCATCACCACGTCAGTATCGTGCTAACAATACATTGGTCATCGCGTTATGTCTGGTGTTTATTTCATCCTCTTTGTCTGGTATTTGATTGACGACCAGTGGTCAACCCACAAACAAATCCTGGAAACTGTTCAGAGCGCCTCTTCATACTCGATAACCCCCCCCCCCCCCGAAGAATGATGAAAAACAAATGGGAGGAATGACCAGAGCTGTGGACACTGCCCTCCATCTCATTATGTGTCGCCCAGTGTTCGGCTTAAACGGGTATTACTACAGAAATCCTTGAGTTCTGTTAGGTCGAATTAAACTGGTATTAGTGCGCCATAAAACATAGTTCCGACGTCTGGAAATTACCATTAAAAATCATCACCCTGAAAGTTTTCCCGAGGATATTCGTTGGTGGGGGTGGGGGGGGGAAGGGGGAGATTGATGGTAAGACGTCATAGTTAGAGCAGTTAGATCCGCCCACGACTAAATTTAATTTTGATAACTGGGCTTAAAGTGTGATATTTTCAACGTGTGTCTGTGTGGAACAGACTTGGTCAAATTTAAATAATAAGGGAAATAATTCTATTTAAAAAAAAAAAAACCAAATGACGATTACTAATTGTACAGCAATGGTCTCTGCGTTCGTTTCTATGTCCACATAAATGTTTTGTTGTAACGTTGACTGATGCAAAGCTATAAATAGCCCTAAAATGTACTGAATTACTTTCAACTATCCGCCCCAGTGGTCCGCTCTGCTGTAATGTGGGGGTGCGCGAGATGGACTAATTGTTTGCGCGCTAACATGCGCACAGCTTAGAGGAAACAACAGATAATATCTAATCTGTTGAAGGAACAAGAGATTAGATATATTATGTGGAGGGAACAGCATATAATAACTTATCTGTGGAGGGAACAACAGATAATATCTTATCTGTGGGGGGAACAACAGATAATATCTTATCTGTGGATGGAAACAATGTCAACATATTAGCGAATATTGATAAAAAAAACAAAGCCGTGTGATATTCAAATGTAATATTATACTTTTTTTTATAATTCTCGTAATAAAAAAATCAAAATCACTCTTCAAGTATTTTTTTTTATATATATATTTAGAAAATCTTTTGATCTGCGTTTGAGGCAAATTTAAAAAAAATAAAATAAAACAACAAAATAATGTTGGCTGCACGAGCTTGAAATTATCTGGCTAACATTCCTAAAAAAAAAAATGTTTGAAAAAGGGGTGGGGGGGGGAATGGAGAGCTAATTACACAGTGCCAAAGAAATCGGGGATTCCACATTACAAGAAAAGAAAGAGAACCCGGTACAATCTGAATGATTATTCACCCGTCCTTTCATCACTTACTCCTCCTGTCTATCTTTCAGTTGGGCTGTATCTGTCTGTCAGCCTGTTTGTGTTTTCTAAATTTGTCTGTTTCTAAATAACTACCTGCAAACTTACGTATCTATTTTTTTTTCATCAATCTTTGTAAGTATGTATCGATTTATAGATCAATCAGTCAATCGATCGATCAACTTATTAGAGCTTGTCTATCTATCTATCTATCTATCTATCTATCTATCTATCTATCTATCTATCTATCTATCTATCTATCTATCTATCTATCTATCTATCTATCTATCTATCTATCTATCTATCTATCTATCTATCTATCTATCTGTCTGTCTGTCTGTCTGTCTGTCTGTCTGTCTGTCTGTTAATCTATCTATCTATCTATCTATCTATCTATCTATCTATCTATCTATCTATCTATCTATCTATCTATCTATCTATCTATTATCTCCAATACGTAATGATCTAGGATGGGTAGGTGGCCTAGCAGTGTTGGGCGCTACACTGTTCACCTGGTAGTCCCGGGTTCAATCCACAATGAGAATCAAAAAAAAAAAAAACTTCATGTCCTGGTTAAATGTTCCCCTCTAGTTTCCTCAGCTTCAAATTGATTAGGTTGGGGAAGTAAAGGTGGTTGGGTGTAGTTGGGGGAAGTAAAGGTGGTTGGTTGTAGTGCTAACCTCACAGAAACAGAGTGGTTTAAGAAGAGACCTTTACTAACTACTAATTATTTATTAATATGTATACACATTTTTACGTAAATAAATTGAAAAACTTTAAAATACATTAAAAATAAACACTGAAAACTTTTCATAATTTGTACTTTAGCATTTAAAAATTTGTCCAAGTCACATCCATGTCTTCGCTCATATATCCAACGTCATATATCAAACCAATTGCTTTCTAGATATCCATTTACTCAATCGACCAATCATTCATAGTACATCAACATTTTATCCACATTTATTCCACACATATCCACACATTCAGTCCCTCATATGTGCATCAAAGACGCATCCAACTTTTCGTATGTCCGTCCATCATAGATCGTCCGACCTCAAATCACCTCAAAAAATTATACTCAAAATATCTTTTAGTTAAGTAAATAAACATGACCAATGTAATATTCCTCACACGCAATTTTTGATCATCAACTTCGAAAAAACATTACATTTTCAAAGTCACGGGTTTTAAACATCAGCAGCTGTTTCTCATATTGACCATCTGTTTCTACTCTTGTGTCTGCATCTCTCCCTCTCTCTGATCTCCCCCTCTTTTTCTCTCTGTCTCTCTATCACTTTCACAATCGTTCTTTTCAACCTGGTGTCATCTATTTTACTCATCTTTATTTATTATTCATTTGTACATTTAATACGAGGCAATATACATTTTATTTAAAAACCTTGTTACAGTTTTCTGGTACAATTACAAGTAAAAACAAACAATTTGAGTTTGGCCTTTTGGAATTTTGACTGTACATACAAGAAAATCTGGTTAGAAGATATTGGGGGCAAAAATGGAAGCAACCCTGAAAAGAAAAATTAATAAATTTTATTAAACTAATTTGAGTAAATTGAATTCTCAAGTGTTCAAGTTAGAACTGACAAAGAAAGAAGAGTTCACTGGACTTTGACGTTAAGAGAATTTAGTTCTAATGTCTTTGCACCTTTTTAGAAATGAGAAGACCTAATGTCGTAATTGAGTGGAGTAGTTTACCCCTGACTACAGAGATGGCGCTCATTTTCATTCAAGCTGAAAGGAGAATTTGGTAGATGAAAAAAAAAATACACGGAAAGGAAAGACTCACGTACTGTAAAGGGTTGTTTATTATTTTTGTGATATCTAGACATGAGTTATCTAGCCATGAGTTATCTAGCCATGATATATCTAGTCATGAATTATCTAGCCATGAGTTATCTAGCCATGAAATATCTAGCCATGAGATATCAAGCCATGGGTTGTCTAGCCATGCGTTATCTATCCATGAGATAACTAGCCATGAATTATCTAGCCATGAGATATCTAGCCAAGAGTTGTCTAGCCATGCATTATCAATCCATGAGGTATCTAACCATGAATTATCTATCCATGAGATATCTAGCCATGAGTTGTCTAGCCATGAGATATCTAGCCATGAATTATCTAGTCATGAGATATCTAGCCATGCGTTATCTATCCATGAGATATCTAACCATGAATTATCTATCCATGAGATATCTAGCCATGAGTTGTCTAGCCATGAGATATCTAGCCATGAATTACCATTTTCTAAAGGTGGCTTAACTTTACTGACGTAAATCCACCTTTTTAAAACTGTAGGGAGGGTAAAACACTAACTATAAATGTGGCTCAGGCTGTAAAGGTGGTCTAGCACTGATGAGAGTATGTTTCAATTATCACAGTTATGCCTGTAGCTGCTGCTGCCTGAAGGTAATTCAAACTATACATCTTCATATAACCACTTCATTCCACAATCAAGTAAGCGACATGGCTGGCATTTCTATGACGTCATTTACTACATTTCCTACACAAGTTTAATCTCCAACGACATGATGAAAACATCATTTTGTAAACAATGGCTGCTAGTAATTATCGTACATATCTTTATTATTATTGTAACCCCCCCCCCACACCTTTTCCAGCCGTGTTTTTTCTGAATCAGTTCAGTGGTTCTAAATCGACCAGAAAACGTAACACGTAATGCTAAAAATATTTTAGAACTTAAAGAGCAGTTTCAAACTCTGCAAGCCATTTTGGTGATTATTTGCATGTGTGGTATGGTCATACTTACCAAATGTTGAGTTGTCTATTGTTGCTCACAGCTCTAGACCAGAGGTGACGAACCTAGTGCCACAGTCGGCAAGCAGAGCCCCACCGGTCGTCACGAGACTAAAATGTCACTTACTTATATTTTAATTGGAGTGTTGGCACTTTGCTATAAATAGATGAATTTTTTTTTTGGTTGAATTTTAGGCACGCGGCCCCGGAAAGGTTCGTCACCGTGACATAAATGTACATGCGGTCGGTAATGTAAAGATGTGACACCAGATTGAGGTCATTACGCTTCAAAGATAACATCACACACACACACACATACTGTGGACGTGTTATACAAACATACAAACACACACACACTGTGGACGTGTTATACAAACATACAAACACACACACACTGTGGACGTTTTATACAAACATACAAACACACACACTGTGGACGTGTTATACAAACATACAAACACACACACACTGTGGACGTGTTATACAAACATATAAACACACACATACTGTGGACGTGTTATACAAACATACAAACACACACATACTGTGGACGTGTTATACAAACATACAAACACACACACACTGTGGACGTGTTATACAAACATAAAAACACACACACACACTGTGGACGTGTTATACAAACATACAAACACACACACACTGTGGACGTGTTATACAAACATACAAACACACATTGTGGACGTGTTATACAAACATACATACACACACATACTGTGGACGTGTTATACAAACATACAAACACACACACACTGTGGACGTGTTATACAAACATACAAACACACACACTGTGGACGTGTTATACAAACATACAAACACACACACTGTGGACGTGTTATACAAACATACAAACACACACACACTGTGGACGTGTTATACAAACATACAAACACACACACTGTGGACGTGTTATATAAACATACAAACACACACACTGTGGACGTGTTATACAAACATACAAACACACACACACACACTGTGGACGTGTTATACAAACATATAAACACACACACACTGTGGACGTGTTATACAAACATACAAACACACACATACTGTGGACGTGTTATACAAACATACAAACACACACACTGTGGACGTGTTATACAAACATACAAACACACACACACACACTGTGGACGTGTTATACAAACATATAAACACACACACTGTGGACGTGTTATACAAACATACAAACACACACATACTGTGGACGTGTTATACAAACATACAAACACACACGCTGTGGACGTGTTATACAAACATACAAACACACACACACACACTGTGGACGTGTTATACAAACATATAAACACACACACACTGTGGACGTGTTATACAAACATACAAACACACACACACTGTGGACGTGTTATACAAACATACAAACACACACACACACACTGTGGACGTGTTATACAAACATACAAACACACACACACACACTGTGGACGTGTTATACAAACATACAAACACACACACTGTGGATGTGTTATACAAACATACAAACACACACACTGTGGACGTGTTAAAGGTGAGCACCACAGGAACGTACAATATTATCAGCATACACCCCCCCCCAACCTAAAACTATACCCCGCCCCCCTTAGAAGACATATTCCCCGGTTTTTGTTTTTCTATTCCAGTTCTCAGTGTGAAGTCTTGGCGTGACCCCAAACAACTTCCATGTTTTCAGCCATGTGTTGTTGTGTTTTCAGCTTTTGTTTAATTTTTTTTAAACCCCCGTAAAAAATAAAAAAAAAATATTGAGTAGAGATAATAGAAATGTTTACATGAACTGAGATACTTTGGGGGGGGGGGGCTAAAACAGTGATCCCACTGTCGGGGGCACAAAAGGCGTGGCTTCCCCCCCCCTTCCCCAACGATGTCGACGTGTCAGTTTGTGAATGACTTGTGTCAAGAGTCACTAAAAGAAAGCAATGTAATATGGTAAGACGTCACGGTAGTTGACATATGGTCTGCCAGATAAACTTTTTAAGGGAACGGAAACGTTACGTGAATTTTTTTTTCCAAATATATTTAAATAAATAGGTGGCCCAAATAGGCAGAAACTATTTAAAAATTGGTTGGGGGCCACAGGAGCAGAATAAAATATCGGGACTTTTCAAAAGACAGAGGCAGGAAAAGTACAGCACGAAGCATACAGTTGGGGTTTACTATGGGGGGGGGTGGGTGGGTGGGGGGTGGGTGGGGGAAAGAGGGGAGGGGTTTTGAAAAACAACACTTATAATTACAGCTGAGTTTAATGTTTCATAAAAACCAACAACCTTACTTTGAAGTAAGCCGTCGATTTAGTGCTTGTATGTGTGTTTGTGTGTTTGTGTGTGTATGTGTGTTTGTGTGTGTATGTGTGTTTGTGTGTATGAGTGTGTGTTTGTGTGTGTGTGTATTTGTGTTTGTATGTGTGTTTGTGTGTGTATTGTGTTTGTGTGTGTTTGTGTGTGTGTTTGTGTTTGTTTGTGTACGTGCGTTTGTTTGTGTGTGTTTGTGTTTGTATGAATGTTTGTGTTTGTATGAGTGTGTATGTGAGTTTGTGTGTATGTGTGTTTGTATTTGTATGTTTGTATTTGTGTGTTTGTGTTTGTGTGTGTATGTGTGTCTGTATGTGTGTTTGTGTTTGTATGTGTGTTGGTGTGTGTGTTTGTGGGTTTGTGTGTGTGTTTGTATGTTTGTTTGTGTGTGTTTGTGTTTGTATGAATGTTTGTGTTTGTATGAGTGTGTATGTGAGTTTGTGTGTATGTGTGTTTGTATTTGTATGTTTGTATTTGTGTGTTTGTGTGTATGTGTGTATGTGTGCTTGTATGTGTGTTTGTGTTTGTATGTGTGTTGGTGTGTGTGTTTGTGGGTTTGTGTGTGTGTTTGTATGTTTGTTTGTGTGTATGTGTGTTTGTGTTTGCATGTTTGTTTGTATGTGTGCTTGAGTTTGTGTGTATGTGTGTTTGTGTGTGTATGTGTTTTTGTGTGTGTATGTGTGTGAAGTAGTGTAAAGAATTGAAAGAGCAGTAATTTATTCATGTATCGCATGTACTGGGAGTCTGACGACAGAGAGAAATATGAACGCATATTAAATTAAATAAGAGGAATCAGGTATTTCAATAGTACACTAGTGTTCAGCAGCGTCAGAATGTTATCATTCTCAAAACCTTTTTACAAACCGTTGTGGAAAAAGAAAGTTAAATGTCTGCTCCCTGAAAGTTAAATGTCTGTTCCCTGAAAGTTAAATGTCTGTTCCCTGAAAGTTAAATTACTGTTCCCTGAAAGTCACATGTCTGTTCCTTGAAAGTCAAATGTCTGACAGATAGTCTTGTTGGCCAGGTTATAACAAGCCGATCGAATCTATCGGCCAAATTAAGAAATTAAAAAAAGGACGTTTATGTGTCTGTTTTTGAGACATTCGCCCCCCCACCCGCCCCACCGAACAAAAGTAAAGTTGACGCCCTGAAAGCATCATATTTAATAATAGTAAGTGCAGTACAGTTTAGGGCCTTAAACATTGGGGTGACTTTAAGTTGGGGAAGTAAAGGCGGTTGGGGGTTGTGCTAACCACACAATCCCTTCATATTCCGAGGTTATAGAAACAGATGAATTCTACACTTCATCTGCCCCGATGGCCCGTTAGGGTTAAGAAGGGAACTTTACTTTTTTTTTTTACCTGTAATTACCATGAGCAGAAAACTTGACCTTAAGTCGAGCCCATAATTTACTGAACGGGGGTGTCAGCAACAGAGCCTCCCCCCCCCCACCACTCCAACGCCCCCACACTTTTTTATCCCCGTCAGTTACAGTTTAAGTCTTAAGCTATTTTTGAAACATTTTTTGGGCAATTTTTTAGTTCCCTGTAAATATTCATTGAGGGATATCTAGAGGCCTATGAGAGAGTACCTAACTGGGCCATGAACTCATCAGATCTGAGAGAAATTTCTACTGGAAGGGCTCATAAGCTGTAAGGAACCTAGGCCATGACCTCATTCTAAATTAATTTGAAGGAAATTCACTAAATTATTTACAACTACCCAGCCATGCCTTATAAATTCTGCTAGCATTGATGTCCAAACCGGCACAATTTTTTTTTCTCCCAATGAATGCTTCAAATGGTCAGATCGTCTTGCCCTATTTAAAATCTTCACTTCAATTATGAAATGGCAATGTCCTGTGGCAAGGCAAATTTCCTTTAAAAATATTATACAATAAAAAACTTAGAATCTTCTTCATGTTTTCGGAGAATAAAAAAAAAATAACCCCAGCATTTCAGCAAACAAAACATCCAAATTTTATTATTTCAATATTTGACCAAAAAAAAAGGCCTAAATAAATAAAAAAAAAGCCAAAATAAATTCGGTCAATAATGTCAGCTCTTCTCGTTAATGTTATCTCGACCTTTTATGGGTTTTTAATATGTAAGTGTCAGTGGTGCTCAAAATTTATCGATCCTCGACCCACAATGACATTTTTTCGTCCGTTTTGCGACCCACATGTAAAGTGGAAACTGCGATAAATGAAAAGAGATCTGTGGGTAAGAATTAGTTCACGTCAATTATATTTAGAACTAAAAGAAAAATTGAGTGACAAGATGGTTTTTGGACATTTGAGTCGGTATTTGAAAAAAATAAATAAATCAGATGAGTCTATACATTTTTTTAAAATTCGGTTTGGGGAAATACAAATCAAAACAGGGACCCTGGAGTGGGTCCACCTCTGGGTGTAGGTACAGCACAGCTTTGAGGTCATCATACAATTGCTGGCACTGGCTATTAGATTGTTGTGTCGTGCCTAGGGCTTTTATTTTGTTATATCTAGCTCGGACTTTTGGACATTTTATCTAGTCGCCCACTTGCATGCTGTGTGTGGATGGGCATGGTGCTATGGACGCCCACATGCTGTATGAATATCTTGAAGGGTGCTATGGACGCACACATGCTGTATGTATATCTTGCAGGGTGCTATGGACGCACACATGCTGTATGTATATCTTGCAGGGTGCTATTGACGCACACATGCTGTATGTATATCTTGCAGGGTGCTATTGACGCACACATGCTGTATGAATATCTTGCAGTGTGCTATGGACGCACACATGCTGTATGAATATCTTGCAGTGTGCTATGGACGCACACATGCTGTATGAATATCTTGCAGGGTGCTATTGACGCACACATGCTGTATGAATATCTTGCAGGGTGCTATTGACGCACACATGCTGTGTGTATATCTTACAGTGTGCTATTGACTCTCACGTGTTATGTGCTTGTGCGTGTGTACGTTGCAGGGTGCTATGGACGGCCCGAATTAATGAGTGGTGTGTCTATTTGGTAAGGTGTTATTGAAATGTGAACATAGGCATGTGACACGGTGCTAATACCGCCCATATGCACCGTGTGTATGCACGACTGCGCTGTGAGTGCGCCACACCGGCCGTCTGTCTACTTACCACACATCATATTCTGCTCGTCCTCGCGACACAGGCAGTCCTCGTGGCGATCACACACTTGGTCACGTGAAAGGCACACATCAGACCCGTAGCAGTGGAAGGGCCTGTCACCCGGGCAGGTCACTTCCTCTCTTGGCTCTGAAAATATTCGGACATCGCATCAAAATATAATGAGGACCGAAAATTACTTTTTACCACTTCAATGCGCAGAAGCGACATTTAAAACATGAAACATCATTCAAAATTAGGTTAAATTACCGATGAACAGAGAGGTTAAGTCAGAATTTGTCGCTTTTTTTGAACTATTTGTGTTTATAAGATTGTCTTCTAGAAGAAGTGAGTTCTTTAGTGTTAGGGCTACAGTCTGGTATATTTATTGCTAGTGGTTGCATTGGCAGCGTTGATGGTATTGTCAGGTGCCGTTAGTATTACTGGTGTTATGTGGTAATGCTGAAGGCATAGATTGCTATTGTGGTTAGTAGTGGTATAAGGCAGCGTTAGTTCTATTGTATTTGTAGTGGTATAAGGTTAGTGTTAGCGTAGCGTTAGTTCTATTGTATATGTAGTGGTGCAAGGTTAGTGTTAGCGTAGCGTTAGTTCTATTGTATTTGTAGTGGTGCAAGGTTAGTGTTAGCGTAGCGTTAGTTCTATTGTATTTGTAGTGGTATAAGGTTAGTGTTAGCGTAGCGTTAGTTCTATTGTATATGTAGTGGTGTAAGGTTAGTGTTAGCGTAGCGGTAGTTCTATTGTATATGTAGTGGTGTAAGGTTAGTGTTAGCGTAGCGCTAGTTCTATTGTATTTGTAGTGGTGTAAGGTTAGTGTTAGTTCTATTGTATATGTAGTGGTGTAAGGTTAATGTTAGCGTAGCGTTAGTTCTATTGTATTTGTAGTGGTGTAAGGTTAGTGTTAGCGTAGCGCTAGTTCTATTGTATTTGTAGTGGTGTAAGGTTAGTGTTAGCGTAGCGTTAGTTCTATTGTATTTGTAGTGGTGTAAGGTTAGTGTTAGCGTAGCGTTAGTTCTATTGTATTAGTAGTGGTATATGGTCAGTGTTAGCATAGCGTTAGTCCTATTGACATATTGTTAGTTTGACTGTTGTTCTTTTTTTGTCGTCTTAGTTTATCAAGATGTTATGAAAAAAATTTTTTTTTTTTCTTTTTCTTTTTCTAAAAATCTTAGAATAACAAATACAGAAAACAGAAATGATAATCTCCCATACTGACTGACCATCTGTTCAAAAAATGACCACAACCTAC